>JAAVUK010000206.1:0-97393 GCA_014899095.1 Fusarium buxicola
GAGATGGGGGGAGTGTTTCTGGGGAGTGTCGATGGGCTGGGGTTTGATTTGTAGTGCAAGCCTTGTGTTGATGTCTGTACATGACAAGCTGGTGTTGAGACAATCTGGTGTGGAAGACATTTCGTCCAGTTACAACCAACATTTTTCTTCGGACCATGGCCCATCTCTGAACCCGTACCAAGCTGTCTCCTTCTTGTTCTCCTCTTTCAGCTGAGGGACGACCAGTATCAGGCGACATCCAAGTCCTTATCGAGTTGCCTGCGGAATACAACGCAACCGTTGCCTCGGAGGCCGCGGAGCCGCGGGAAACTTGCAGCCGCGGCTGTGGGGGTTTTGGTCACATCTAGAGTCGGAGAGGAGAACTGGATGCCGAGGAAAAGAGACCTGGATAGTCTAGATACAATGGGCCTCTGGGCGGGAATATACAAGGCCATGCGGCGCCAGCGAAAACCATCTTCTTTACAAGCAACACTGCTATAGATGACTGCATTTGAGATTCTGCATACAAACATCACCATGCCCAGCCTCGTCGAACCCGTCGAGTCCCCCTTCACTCCCAAGGTGCAGGCCAAACTCCAAGCCAGCAAAGAGAAGGCATCGCGAGACTTTCGCTCCGACGTCGTGACAGTCCCAGTGGAGGACATGATGACTGCGAGTCACCCGAGAACACCCCTACAGTGAACACCATCCTGACATGTCCAGGCCATCCTCGAAGCCTCCGTCAACGACGACATCTACGACCCAGACGGCGACCCCTCCGTCAAGGCCCTCGAGGCGCTCACGTACACTGCTGGGAGTCTGGTGCTCTGCCGGTGATATCGCAGACTTCGGTGACGACGGTGCACCCCAAGAATGGCGTGCATTTGACGTTGGAGGATGTCAAGGAGAATATTATTGCTGATGGGAATATTGTGTTGTTTGACGCCAGCGTGACTCTGTGAGACAGCTGACAGAAGTAGTCCATTTCCCACCTACGAGGGTTGTATCTCTCGAGAATACCCTCTCTGGCTCAATTCTTCCACTTGCTAATGCACAGGCTATATCAAGCTTTGTACGCTCATTCCCCGTCCCGGAAGGCCAGAAACCCATCGCCATGCATCTCGACGCTGCTCGCGTCTTCGACGGCGTCATCGGAGAGGGAGTCGACCTCAAAGCCTACGCAAGCTGCTTCGACAGCATGTCCATCTGTCTGGCAAAGGGCATCGGCGCCCCGATGGGCAGCGTGATACTCGGCAGGAAGCCCTTCATCGAGCGGGCAAAGTGGTTCAGGAAGATGCTGGGAGGCGGCACTTGACAGCCGGGCATGATGGCGGCGGCAGCGTTGGCGGCTCTCGAGTACAGTATCCCGCGATTCCCCTTGGTGCATGAGATGGCCAAGTCGACAGCCGCCAGACTCGAGGCTGTTGGATACAAGTTTGCGCTTCCCGTGCAGACAAACATGATCCTGCCTGATTTGAAGGCAGTTGATATCCCTCCAGCAGCGTTTGTCGAGTATTGCGCCCAGGAAGGCGTTGCTGTATTTCCCATGACAAGACTTGTCTTCCACCATCAGACGTCAGAAGCCGCGGTGGACAAGTTGGTTAAAGCGTTGAGTAGGCTGATGGAGGCCAAGAAGAACGACCTGGCCCTTGACGATAAGGAGGCACATGGAGGATACAGTTGAGCAAACCATACGACCGCATTGAATTATATAGGCTGTTTCCGTCGAATCTCAATGCATACGTCAAGGGGTGGAATGATCGTGCCCCCGAGCCATTGAGGCTTGGATCGTTGGTCGATCCTCTTGATGTCGTAGTTGAGGAGAAAAGCGGCCATGATGAGTTTGAGCTCATGAGCAACGAAGAACCTCCCAGGGCTAAGTTTACGACGTTAGCATATTTTCGGATTTAGTTCATGGAAAAAGACACAAACTCACCAAGCATGTCGTCCGTGTCCAAACGCCAAGTGAGCATCACTCGTCGTCACCATGCCCAGCCCCCTCGCCTTCTTCCCTTCGTCCTCCCTTGTCTTTTTCTCCTCCTCCGTCCTCGCCTCCCACTCTTCTCTCACCGTCGAGTAGCGCCAAGGATTATAGCTCATGGCGCCCTCGTAAATCTCCTCATCGTGGTGCGTCCCTTGCAGGTTGACCGTGACAAATGCGCCGCGGGGCAACGTCCATCCAAAATCCGGGTTGTGCAGACCCTCGGGCGCAACGACTTGTCGCTCGACGAGGTTGGCGGCGAAGTTGCTCAGGCGCTGCGACTCGCGGAGGGATGAGTCGATGCGCAGGAGAGAAGCCAAGGCTTGCTTTGTCCAGTGGCCTTGAGCGGGCTTGTGCGCCAGAATATCGGCGCGCAAGGTGTCGAGAACAAAGTCCGAGGGCGGGGAAGAGAGAATGTCAAGCATCCACGAGTGACCGGTAAGGACAGTTGTGTGGATGGCTGCAAAGTTGATGGGGAGGAGACGCTTGGAGATGACGACAGGGTCAAGCTCAAGCGGCTTTCCCTCTACATTTGCGAGGCGGATATCCCACGTTATGAAATCCTCAGGCGGCTTCCAATCTTTCAGCTCAGCATCTCCGGCGTCCTTGCGCCTCATGTCCTTCAGGCGCTGCTCAATAACGGGCAACACCCGATGAGAGGCGGTGCGCCAGTGGAGGTAGTTCGGGATCGCGATGAGGCGGCCGATGATGGGGTGAAGAATGCGAGGGAATGCGTGTAGCAAGAAGCTGTTACGGACGACGTCGTCGGTGAATCGCACCATGGACCGCAAGTAGACGGGATCGCGGCATGTCGGGGCGCCGACGAGCAAAAGGTTGGTTACACGAGGGATGATGGCGAGCCAGAGATCCCAGAGGTTGACCTTGACGTAGCCCTCAGCGTCCACGTTGTTGGACTCTTTTTGACCGGCAGCCTTGTCCATCAACATCTTCAAGGCATCCTCAACGGAAGCATTGACCTCCTCCTCGACAGCTGGTATAAGCGCCGGTAGATGACGAGCCAGATACTTGTGCACGACGCGGTTCGCAAACGGCTCCATGAATTGGCTTCCGAGAAAGTTGTACTCAGTATATAGGATCTTGTCATGGGCGTCAGACGCCGAGAGGACACGGTCGGGCTGGTCCATCATCCAGGCGATCTGGGATCGCGGGAGGATAACGTCGGGCGGACGAGATATAGGCGCCGGGGCGATGAAGGGGAGGCCGTTCTTGCCATACTGTTCTGGCGTTAGAGCTCAGTCACAAAGGAAGAGGTGGTGGATTGAGAGGAGTACCTTCTCGTAGCCCTCGCTAATCCAAGCCTGGTGCTGGGTAAAGTATGCGACGCTGTTCCGGACCTTGGCGATCCAGCCTCGCGAGCCATGGCCCAGGACGGGGATCTCGGAGGGATAGCGCGGTTGGCCGGCGCTGTCGAGGATGAAGGAAATGACGAGGAAGAGCACGCCGTAGAGGAAGAGGCGGGTAAAGGTGAGCGAGTCGAGGAGGTCGCCGAGGGCGGTCATGGTGATGATGACGACTGGCGACGATGATGCGGGGTTAGTGAGAGTACTCGGTAGTGAGAGTACTTGGCAGTGAGAGTACTTGGTAGTAGGCGAGAGATAACGCTTGGCGTGAGGATAAGCTACTCGGCCAATATCGCACTCTGTATGCTACACCTCAGCGCCGATCACAGAGGAGCAGTATGCAAGTAGACTATGTAGTAGAAGGAAGAGAAGTAAGAGATGAGGCTGATGGTGTCGCAAGCCTCGACAAGCCCGCCTGACTCTGGCGCAAGTCGAATCGGAGGCCTTACTGTGTGTCCTTATCGTCATAAGCCGCCAGTCCCGTCAGCATCTCAAGGTGACATCGCGCTGTGACAGCGCGCATCTATTCCAAGATATTTGTTTGATGACAAGAGATTCTCGACGCGCGCCGTCTCAGGCCATGGTCGAGACATTGGCGTCAATGACGTTGCTGACATTTCGATTGGCTGTGGGTATGCTCTACAGCTGTGGCCGATGCTCGCTAATCACCAGCTTTTACAGGGGCAGTGAACTGTATTCAGCGGGTCGAGCGGCACGGAAGGCTTCAAACCAGACCAAGGATCGGCTTGTTGGGACCAGCAGGCATGTGCTACCTAATAAAACGTCTTGATACGTATTGTCATATTGAATCCATAACCCCCCAAGCTGTCTCTTCATGCAGTCTATCAGCTTCAAACAGCAGCGTTGGCGGATCTCCCTTCAACATCAGCCGCGACACAACCTCAACTCACCTCCCAATATAAACTCTCTTGTCCCAGGAAACATTGGATTGTCGTCCATTAAATACCCTTGACGATTCCATGAGCTTCAGCCATCCCAATCCCAGGAGCTTCAGGCTCGTGACTGCGAGCTCATGCACCGCCGCGGCACCGTAACCTCGTCCGAAGTGTCAATCCGGAAGGATTTGGTCCATGTTTGGAACGTTGCCATCCCTTAGAATAGAGTATCAGAGTCCCTTTGTTATGCATAGCACCCTTGCCACTGCTGCCGCTCACAATGCCTATTTGAGCCCGTCGAACTCGCTGGTCTCCTCAGGGGTATCAAGACGGCTCTGCAACCAGTCATATCTTGCATTTTGAGACCCGAGCTCGCTCCAGTTGCCTATGTAGTCTGTCTTCTAAATCCGACGTTTAATCGAACAATGGGTATCACCTAGCGTCAATGTTTAAGACGACTGGAAGTTAGCAGTTGAACCAGCTGCCTGTCCCGCAAAAACTCGGTCCTGCTGCCAAACATCTAACACGAGAAGCTGGGTGAGGGTAATCGATCGCTAAGACAGAGGACCTGGATGGCCAGCCGAAGGTTCTAGACATGCTGAAGTGAAGGGGTTGAAGCAGAAATCAGTGCTTGACTTAAAGCTCCCGATCCACGGTGGTATACTCACTGCTCGTCGATATCAACTGCACCGGAGACCAGGTATCCGTCATCACATTTTGCAGCATTTGTCGATATGCGTCTTGACGAGCCGATGAGGGCTGCTCCGAAATGACTGCTTCTCCGAGTTGGGCTGGAACCTCCTGGTATATTGCTCCATTTTCGTCGCCTGAAAAGTCGCAAAAGCTTCGCTTGCGTTTGGGACTCGATCCTGGCTCGGTCAAGCGATTTCTGGATGAGGCTTCTGAAGCGACCTCGACGCTTCGTGAAGCATGTTCTGCTTCTGCAGAAACAACTGGCTGAGCCGATTGATTCTCGGGGGGGTTCTCTGATATGACCTGTGACCCTTGCGCCTGATGCTCTGGCTTTTCGGCGACTTTCTTATGGCCGCCAGCTTGAGTATCTGGCATAGGGCTCATGAACCTTTCCGGGACGCTGCCAGTATTCTGGGATGGGACGCTGTGTGGTACACCGCATGGGCTTGGTTGATGCGTGTCTTGTAGCTCATCGACCGGGGAGCTTGGCGGAGGGATCGAATCGACGGTGGTCTGGCTGTCATGTTGATGATCTGGGTCATTCAATGCTTCCCTCTCGGTGAATACCTGCATGATGATGTCGTGTTCGAATACATATCCAGAACAGAACCGTCCAAAGAGGGACTCGATTGTGGTTCCTGTATCGTCTATATCAGTCCGAATCTTGGTGATGGATGCGAGGATCTTACCATTTCTCAACCACTCGGTGGGACTAACAGTGCATGGCCAGATGTCCTTGGGCCGAAAAGCTGCAACAAAATGGCCAAGTTCTGGGTAGGATGAATGTCTGGAGTACGGAAAATAAACGGTTCTGGGCAAGCCGGCTTTGTCCGTATTCCCTTGGGCGAACGCCTTGGCACTTTTCGCCAGCTTTTCAGCAAGAACCAAGACAACCTCTTGCGCCGTATGGTTGTCCAATGAGTCGAGGTCCCAGTCAAGTGGAATGTTCCGACCTGTTGAGATTGCTTGCGTTAAAACCTCTTTTAGTGGTTGCAGTGATTCGGTCGACAATGTGTTGGAGGAGATGACACTGCATGGTACGGTCAGATTGGACTAACGAGGATGGGATAGGGGTAACTAACAGCTGAACCAAAGCAGTAAAGCCAGTCTGGTCCAAAAGTTCCAGCTCTGCTTCGCGTTGGAGGTCGTCACCACCACCTCCGACTCCAACTTCGGCCAGGTCCTCTCCACTGGGGAGGTGTGTGATGATGGGCTGGATGGATACCGTAGATGGTCTCCGTGCTACTTCGCACATGTCTCCCCTCTCACAGCTGTGTAAACGGACGTTCTTATCGTTTGTCAAGCAGCCCGGATGAGGAGTGTTCCCGCACATGTGGCCTGTGAGAGCCGGTGATTCGGGAGTAAGGTCTGGGCTGAAGCGTGCTTCAGAAGACCGGGACTTGAGAGCGTCATATATGCGGAGCTTGTAGTCATCAACATGAATCTATAACTGTTAAATAACTGCGTATCAAAGTGAATATGCATGTCATAAAACTTACACGAGTCTTGAGAGCCTTGGACAGCGCAATCCAGACGTCCTCGTACCCGTATGTCCATGCCTGAAGGTGAAAGATGGTATCGCTGGGATACTTGGCTACCTTTCGTAGAAGCTCAGCAATACCCTGAGCTTTAGTCTGAAACGGTATGTCCTCAGTGAAAGACGTATCCAGATAGATTTTGTCGAGGGTCTTGAGATCTGAGGTGTACTCAACGAGGCTGGGGTTTCGGGATATAGCATTGACAAACCACGGTTCACTCCGCATGTCGCCCGTGTAGAGAACTGCCTTGTTGTCGCCCTCGATCACTCAAAAGACGATTAGCATGGAGATATGGCAATTTGTCAAGGGCAGTCTCACGGAACATGACGGCTCCGGGGCAATGGTTGGCATCAAACAAGGTCACCTGGATCTCCAGGCCATGGCGAATCTCGATAGTCGTCGGGGTTTCCAGAGGCAGTGGTTTCTGGAAGAAGTTAGTGTCGCGCCAAACTGGCCTAGTTAAGCACATACCAAGACTTTGCTGAGATGCTTGTAGGTCTGCTGTCTGGCCTCCAAGATACCCTTGGCATAGTTGATCCGACAAGGATACCGCTCAAGGTGGAGGAGAATCTCTCGAGTGGCAGCCGAACAGTAGACACTGAGCAAGTGAGTTAATAGAAAGTATTAGACAAGACGGCGACACGCTACACACAAGGGAGCTCGCAGGCTCTCTAGACCGGCGAGATGGTCGCTGTGAACGTGACTCAAAAAGCAAGCGAGAGGAGGCTGTGCGTCGGCATTTCGACGAAAGAAGTCGACTAAAGCAATTAGTTTACGATGAAGAGCCTTGGATATATGATTTTACTTCGGATGTCGGGGAATTCCGACACGATACCGTTGAAAGTAGACATTGGCCGATGTTATGGATACGCAAGCGACGCGCCAGAGACTGAAGATGCGAAAGAAAGGCCCACGAATCTCAGACAAAGATCAGAGGCGAAGGAACATTTGAGCTTCTGGCACATTCTGGGGGAGAGTAAGTCGGACCTCTCATTGCAGTAGTTGGAGTGCAGCTTGCTGTCGGACAAGAAAGGTTGAGAGGCAGGAGTTGAGAGAAATCCAACCTGAGAGATCGTGATTCACCTCGCATTGAGAAAGGTGATTGAAGGTCTGTGCGAGATGACTGCTGTTGCACTGTATTTTCCGCCCTACTAGTTCCCCCGAAAGGCTGTAGGATGGCGAAGAGTGCTGAAAGCGGGGGGCTCGTACAGTGTGAGAACACAGTCGGTTCTCAGAAAGACCCAGTGCTGCCTGAACCTAGCAGCGAACGCCAACCTGGATTCAGCGAGTCATTGTTCCCTAGGTAGTCTTTCAACCCAGTTAGGTGTGCTATCACGCTGAAGTCCGTTGCCGATGGGGATTGGACGCCCAAGTTCGACATGCTCGCTGAATATGAAAGCATCTGACAACACAGCCAGCCGTTTGTTCCGGAGTCCTAATACAAAGATTAAACGGAGGGTTGGTTTGGGATTCGGCGATTTTGAGTGTGGTGGTTGCGGCAGCGGCATCGGGACGGACGGTGGTCGTGAGCATCGCCCGCCAATTGAACGAACAACCACCAAAAAGTAAGAGAAAGAAAGAGATACTAATCACCCCCAGCCAGCAAAAGAAAAACTTGCACGTCTCCGGTACAGGGAATTGAACCCTGGGCTCCGCGGATCAATGATCTCTCAGGTTATGAGAGCGCGAAATGTTAGCCACTACACCATACCGGATTGTTGAAAATGTCATTCGCAAATTCTAATTAACAAGGTTTTGAGAAAATAGTCTGATGTTTTGTGTGTATAGCAAGTTTCACTCTGTAGATAATGAGAATCAAGCAAGAGAAATGCTGTTAGTATTCCGAACATCCATGGCCAAAAGAGAATCGAGGATCGTAGTCCCACGCCCCTCCGAGCAAAGTCCGGCAACTTCGGAGTGAGCCGATGAAAAGGTGGGTCGTTTCCGGAGGTGATGTCCGGCCGGATCGGGATCGAAGTCTTGGAGTATGGAAAAGCACACCGATCCATTATATCCGGCTGCCAAGTGTGATTTTCGTGGGACAATGCACGTTGATTGCATAAAAATGAGTCATGTAACCTGATCCAGTTATCAATCTTGTCTTGCCTGACGTCAACGATACAGTGATGACAGAATGACGCCCTGACCGGCAATGGTCACTCCAACGGCCATATTTGATCAAGATCCGCCATCTCAGTTCAGTTGGGGCTCTAGACTCAACTGCTAATATTGTCCCGAGTTTATTTTGCATTAGTTCACACCATGTCGACACCAGCAGCTCCTTTTTACCAGCTCCGTTGCGGCTGCAATCAATATCCATGGGGGAAGCAAGGAAACAATTCTCTCGCCGCGCGGCTTTGCGCAAAGACGCCGGGATGGGATGGAGACGACAAGACAGACTTCAAGGTTGACGAGAACACGCCGTACGCTGAGATGTGGATGGGCACTTACCCCGTCCTGCCGTCCTATGTCGCCAGCACAGGCGAGGATCTCCAGCATGTCTTGAACCGATACCCAAAGGAACTCTTGGGAGACAAGGTCACTACGAAATTCGGCCACACCATGCTTCCATACCTCCCCAAGGTCCTCTCCATTGCCAAGGCGCTGCCGCTGCAAGTGCATCCCAACAAGGAGTTCTCGAGCAAGAAGCACAAGGAGGACCCCGACTCATTTACGGACCCCAACCACAAGCCCGAGATTGCTCTGGCGTTGACCGAGTTTGAGGCCTTCTGCGGCTTCAAGCCTGTGGAAGCCATCGTGGATGTGCTGCGCCAGAAGCCCTTCAGGCATTTCCTAGTTGCTGGAGGAGCGACTGTTGCAGATGAAAAGCTCAGCCAAGAAGGCCTTCGCGAAGTCGTCAAGGCTATTCTCAACTCTTCTGACGAGGACATCAAGAAGGCTTTTGAGGCTATCAGAGAACTTCCCGACTCTGCTTTTACTGGTCTCAACTCTGCGATTCCCCAGATCTCCAAGCGCCTTGAGAACCAGTTCCCCACGACAGATCCAGGTAACTTGGTCGCCCTCCTATGCATGAACTACATGCTTCTCCAACCCGGCGAGGTCATCTACATCCCTGCAGGCGGTATCCATGCCTACATCTCTGGCGATATCATCGAGTGTATGGCGCGCTCCGATAATGTCCTCAACACTGGCTTTTGCCCCAAGGCGGATCGTGATAACGTGGATGAGTTCTGCTCGGTTCTAGACTGGGAGTCGACAACAAAGACACAGACTACTCTACAAGCAGAGGGTTACCACCGCAGCCAGGAGGGAAAGACCCAGATCTTCCGACCGCCCACCGGCGAATTCAACGTCCTCGCGACAGATTTGAGTGGTGGTGAGCGGGAAGTCTTGAGTGAGGGCGGTCCAAGTATTGTGCTCGCAACAAGAGGTAGTGCGACAGTTAAGGCCAATAACCAGACATTTGAGTTGTCGGAGGGACATGTGTACTTTGTTGCACAGGGAGTGAAAATGGATATGACAGCTGGGAAGGATGGCCTATTGATGCACACGGCGTGTGTAGAATGATTGATGATGATGATGATGATGATGATCTGTACCCAGTAAAAGTACGATGAGATGAATGAAACACGAAATGACCCTGAATCAGGGGCAAGAACCCGCGTCGGAACTCGGCAGCTTTTGATGATGATAGACTGGGACTTGCTAGAAACGCCTTGCATCGAACTGGCTGAGTATTTGCAGCAGACCAGAAGCAATGCCAAATACTAGATAAAGAGAAGATTGCGAGTTAAAGAGCTCAAGTCCATAAGCTGCAGGTTCTATCGTCGCGCCCTCAAACGAACAAAACAGCATTCAACCAACAAACCCAGCCACAGGCAATACGGGCGAGGACGCGGCCGATGATAACGATAGCGCTTTGCGTGCTGCTGGTTTAGATCTTGAGGATGACTCCCCAGAAGATGATAAAGAGCTTCAGCAGCAGGGGGGAGATGTCAAGGGCTGGTTTCGGGAGCAGATCAAGCGTGGCGAAGCAGTTTGGGCATATTTCAATGAACTCTCTGACGTCGGCCAACAGCTATCGTCGATCAACTACGCCATGGCAGCCGACTATCGGTGTATTGGGTTGACTTTATCCCAAACGGATTCGATCAGATCATATTGTGACGTTGCAGGCTTAACAATGAGTATTCTTATCTATGAAAAAGGCCATCGAGCTTCTGGCGTTGAAATGTGTTATGTTTGTTATCCTCGGCTGCTATTGTTGTCATGGTAGATCGTCAGGTTATAGCCCGGTAACTTGAAAGTGATGATATTAGCCACCTCAACCTAAATTGGAGGAGGTGTCAGTTTATTTAACTGTCTTTTACTTTCTATTTTACCGCTATCTGCCGAGAAATGCTCAAATTTCGGCCTCGAGGGCCGCAAGACTTGCAAGTCTTGCTCCAGGTGATGGTAAGGATGTTGCTGACAGAGGGCAAATTCTCTGCTTCAACACGACCAGGGGCCGAATCGAGAGGATTTCATGCTTTTTGAAACATGGCCAACACAGTTAAAACATTAACGGGCTATTTTTTGGAACTCAATGGTGATGCCGTTGAGTTATGTGTTATATTTAAAAAGTTGACTCCAACTTCTAGTCTTGGTTTCTACTGCGCCGAGCTTCTTTAACTCATCTACCTTGAAAAACTGTTGTCTTCGCGCTTCTTGAGCAATTCTGAATCCAAAACTTGCGAAGCTGGAAATCCTTTATGCATTTAGTATGTCATTTGCCTGGTCTGGCGCCTTCTCTCCAACATACAACAGCACCCTATCAAATGTCAACACTCGCTCCAGCGAAGTGAAGATCACAACAGGAAATCAGGCGTAACTTAATAACTCACCATGAAATCCTCCAATACGGCTTCCCGTTCAATCTCTTACACAAGCCCCGGCTCCCGTCGTTATCAGGCGCTACATCGGCAGAACACCACCCATCGTCGGCGAAATCGAGCGACTTTTCGCGGAACAGCTTTGCGGCGAGGATCTTGGCCAGCCCACGTCGACGGTAGGGTTCCTAAGTCTGCGAATTAGTTTCAGGTGACTTGTTGAGTTTAGCGAGACGGACTTCACAGTGAAGGCTGACTAGTGAGCCGTCGAAACCTAGTCTGGTGTTAGGACTATGATTCAACATTGAGAGAATATGCCAAGTATGGCTGAGCAACTGACCTAAAAACGCCCAGGATATAGGCGTTCCGTCATCAAGCTTAATCACCAAGCTTGGCATCCGGCCCAGAACCTCCCTGCTCTCAAGTCAACCATCCGCACTCTACTTAATCAACCAAACTTACACAGTTCTTGGAATATCCGTTCTCGAAACAACAACCCGGCAGTCATCTTCGTTCGCCGCTCCCCAGTACATCCCCTCGGGAAGTTCATCTCCGCTGTCCGGTATATCCTGATGCTTGAAAAGCCACTTGTCGTAAGCCCCGGTTTCCCGTGGCCTGACTCGTCCTGTCTTTTGCAGAAGCGCACGGGCGGAGTCATGTAGGGTTCCTAACAGCACGGCACCGGGGTATGTAAGTTGGCCGCTGTATGCCTTGGCTATTCCGATGGCTTCGTCTACAAGTTTTGCGAGCTGTCTCTCGTAAACGATGGTGTTCTTTATATCGGATCCTTTGGGGTGCTCTAGTGTTGAATACAGCCACATTTGCGTGTCCGGGCCACCTCCGACGTCAATATAGGCCGCGGAAAAACTCGTTGGCGGTGTTTCGTTCTCTTCAATGTCATTTGATCCAGAGACGAGGATAATTCTCGCAGTTTCACGTAACCCGCCTTCAAACTTGGTGGACTGCAGCCGGCGTAGGAGGGGAAGTGAGTAGGGAAGGTTGTCGCTGAGGAGCTGTAACAGCCCCGACGGGACGGTGGAATAAACTCTGGCATATTCAGCCATGGCAGGTTGTCAATTTCTGATTTGTTCAAAATTGAGGTGAATTGCGAGATGGTCAATGACATCAAAGACAACATTTGGGAGCCGGCTAAATGCGTCCTAGGCTAAATGTCGGATATCTGGTGGTGTCATCTGTAGGAGAACTGAGTTGATTGCTTCTTTTTTCCCCAGTAAAATCTATTAGATGCCTCTGATATTGGAGAATATGAGTTAGTTAGGATCGATGGCTCTACGTTGTGTGGGTTAGTCTTGGCTCTGAGCCTAGATGGTGAATAAGCCATAGCATGAGCCGTAGCTATGAGACAAGGAAAACAGAAATACCGTGGCATAATCATGAACAAGTTTTATTTACCTTTGCGATAGGCGCTTTGAGGAAACAACTCATTCCAGAAATGTTGAATTCGTAGAATACAGCTTTGTACATGAGAATCAGACCCGGGTTGCAGTAATAGGCACTTAGGTAACCTGGCTGAGATGGCATAGCAAATTCATGATGCGTGCTCTCAAGGCTCCCTCCCGTTGGCTCTTCAAGTGTCGTAATGATGTCAATCCTCGGAGCGGTTGTTGCATGGCCAATTAGTTATGGACACCGCAAACGCCTCACCCAGGGGCCAGACCGGCCAAATACTACGTAAACCTCCCTCTCATCGTTAGAGAGCCACCCAGCGTTTTTACCACATGTCTATCCGTAGCTTTGGTCGCTTCAGCTCCCCTTCCCTGTCGGGCTCGTTCGGTGTGCACAGCACGGTTTGTCATCATCTCCCCGAGAAGATGCTTCACAGACTCCCCGACAGGTGAAAGTCGCAGGCCAAACTCCCCGTGAACTCCCCGAGAAATTCCAGCAAAATGGACAAAGGAAAAAACACCGGCCCGATCCGATCAAATCAGGGTCCATGAATTTTTTCAATGCAACTTGAGCCGCTGCGTGAATAGTCTTTTTTTCAACCTCACTCCAAGGTTGTGCCAATGCCGATCCACGACACTCAGCACCACGCCACCTCTGCGGGCTCAGATCGCAAGGCCAGGGCAACGCAAATGCCAGATGGCGCTGGGATAGGGTATGTGGGTTGAAATAAGCTTAATGAACGCTGCTGACAAGATAAAACCACAGGCAAGACCCATCTTCATTAAGTGTGCACCGGCACCACGCGATATGATTTATCGTCGGATTTCCCTCATTGTTGCCGTTGGCCGATGCCCATGAGCAGCCACCGATACGAATGTTTGATCTAGATCGACATTATTCCGGTATCACGGCATTTTTGCCGTCCTCTCTGTCTTTCACCATCACCGTGGCTGTCGACGCAAGCGTTCAGACGAGACACAACTGCTTCCATGCGACGGGCGAGACTCAATAGCGGCAAGCGAGGCGTCCAGCTCACTGTCCCGACGTTATTCGCGCCCAATGGTATCCTGAGCTAACCGACGTGAACGTAGAGTTCGCAAGCCTTTGGAATTCCAAGACCATCAATGGTGGATCGAACTGTCACCGAACTGGACGTTAACGAACCAAATCCCGCGTATTAACGTGGCTTGTCTCGACCATCATGCACTCGCTTCACAGGGTTCTCTGCCGTGATGCCGAGAAGGGTGCGCTGCCAAGGCCTTGGAGCAACGGAAAGGGCCACACAGAGCCTCTTGATTCACAAGAAGGGAAAGACGTGCTCGCGTGCAGGTGGTAGCTTCGGTGATTACCACATTCCCGGTAGAAACAACGGTTACTTGCCTTGCCGAGGACCTAGCGCGCGAGGGTGGGCGACATGGGCCTCGGCAGGGGATCAAGTACCCAGTACAACTGAACTTCGAACTCGGGCTTCTGGCGGGAGAAACATTGGGAGCCAACTGACTCCAGGCCCCACGCCCACGCCAAGCCAACGGGTGCCGACTCCTCGACACCACACCACCACCAAATCTCTTAGCATGAAGGCGGCAAGGCTGGATCTGTATTTGCTCGACATGTGGGTTCCGCTCCTACAGTACTGTACCCGCCCAGCAGCAAGCCGTCACGAGGAAGCAACAGCAATACAGGCGCTGGGCTCGATCGCGAGGGAGGAGGCGAAAATCAACGTGAGGCAGTCTTGCGTCGAACAATGCGATTTGCAGCGCCGTTGTCGAGCCTGTCGCATATTCGTCAATGTCTCGAAACTCGCGTCATGAGAGGATCGGCATTGCGACAGCCTCAAATCATTGACCTCCCAGGGCCGTTGTTCTTTGTGCCTGCCAAGTCCTTATCGAGATGGCCAAGAAGCCAGAACGAATGCCACCACGGGAACCACTGCCGCGAAGTTTGGGAAGTCCTGGGGGGTGGGCATGGGAGTGATCAAGGCAAATCAAGGGCGAGGTATGCTTACCTTTCTGAGCGTGGAGTGGACGAGATGGGGACTTGGCAGCCTGAACATGCCGTCTTACATATGGGTCTCTCGATCAAGTCATTTCCGCAAAGCCAAGCTGGACCGTCGGATGAACGCCGATGACCCGGAGCATGGGCGCCCTGTCAGCTCCATACAACCTGCAGAAGCGTGAAAAGAAGAGCTCATGAACGAGGTTGCTCCCAGCTCACATGCCTGTGAGAGCTCAGCGTGGGTAAGGATGAAACGAACGGCCTCACGGCGTGCTCCAGGGCTGACTGCAGAGACCAGTGTCGCTGGCTGCAGTACGTAGTAGGGTACCGATCGTATTTCGATATTATATCAGAAGGATGGGGAAACCACCAACGTTCCAAGTTGAGAGGTGATGGTCCGAGAGGATAACAATGCGGATGACACGGTCCTTGGAAATGAATCGATTTTGAGACGAGGCCAACGAGAACACGGCGATAATCAGCCCAGCTTGGTGATCCGTGTCACTGGAGAGGAGCAAAGAGAGTAGAGAGGCGACACGCTAGGATAGAGCAGCATATCAGGGTCCATTGCGTTAGACTTGGCTTGTCGGGCCAGGCGAATCGCACCATGCTGGGACATCAGTGATGCGGATTTAGGCTACGAATAGAGTATTTCCAGCTTGCTGGATGAGGGGACCAAATTTGGTCGAGATCGGCGACATGGAATGATCGGCAACTCGACGTTGAAGCTGCTGGCTTGAGATGTTTTTCATGCATATCCAGCTGTAGTTTATTTGAGTCTAGACTCGAACGATGACCGCGCGATCTCAGCCTTGGGAAGCTAGAAGCGAAGGCTAATTCCTTTTGGTGTGCACTCACAACAGAGACACGCAAAAGGGGATGCTGCGCTTGACCAGGGGGTTGCAGACGTTGGCGAATGATGAACGGGTGAATCAACTGGCGCACATGGTTGACGATAATGTGAGTTTCCGAGAGATAGGGGTGAGCCCATCGAAGCTGGTGGTGAGAGATTTTGTTCTCTGCGCATTCAGTACAGCTTCCGCGGTAAAAATAAAAAAAAGGGTGCGTAAAAGATGGTGACATTCACGCCGATCGCAGGGCTCGATTGATAATGATTGCTTCATAGTCGCACATGGCTGTGGGGGAAGTGGGGCCGGTGTATCGCAATGACCTCAAGAGGACAAGGGCACTAAATTCGACGGGGAGTTGGAATAAATGGTCCGCAACGAGGAAAACGAGATGGGATTTTGGGCATGGTGAAGTTTGGTGATGATGAAGGCTCAGGTACAACTCAAGACTGATGTTGATGCAGTTTTTAGCCTTAGGTATCTATAGCCCTTCCGCCTATTCCTGCTGTACCTAGTTTCCTAAGGTAAGTAGTTGACTTCCTGTCGTCGCTCCGCAGTAAATTTCCCCGAGAAAGAAGGAGCAGCGCAGAGCAGAGAACAAAAAACCTTCGGGGAAACCACGACGCAAGCTTGCAGGGAAGCAGCTACCTACCTGAACTCCCCGTGGCCCCCCTGGCTGGGCGTACCTGCCACCCTCGCCCCCCCGGTCAATTTCATGTCATCAATTGTATTCGTGTACGATCATGTTTTTCTCTCCTCACTCTATGTGTTCATTGTCCATTTCAAGTCCAATCATTTCACCTCGCGGCAAATCGGCTTCTCATCTCTGGCTCGGCGTAAAGCTCCTCCCACGGCGCGGCTCCAATCTTGGCCCGCCCCCACCAAACCAGAACGGGCCAAAGCGTTGCAAGTGAACCCGCTTTAGAAGGGAGTTGGGTCTGCGATTGGCTTCCAAGCCGATTGCGCCATCGTGGATGATATCGTCGTGCCGGACGATCTAGCAAGGGTCTGTCTCTCTCTTCTTTTTGCCAGTCTTGCTGTGACGAGATGCGAAATTTGGCGTGTTGAGAAGCCTCTTTGAACCACTGGAGTACAGCCGACAAAAGACGCGACCCTCAGAAGACCATAACTGCACTGAAAAACAGCCGCGCTGAGCGTCATAACAAACTCTCAAAAGCTCCACGGAAGCCAGGCGAATGCGGGTGGACTTTTGGCGGAGCCTCTTCGGCAAGGTGAAAATGACATGCTCAGATCCTGGCCAGCACGCAATCTGGCTCGACGCTTTTGCTGGAGGCTAGGGGCCTAGCTCACGCCCAACTCCCCACGTCTCTCGCCGTTTCCGCTACCAGGGCTCTTCTAGACGTTGACCATGCCGTTTGACCGCGGAAGACAAGCTGGGGGTGTGCGCGATCTTGATCAGCGACTCTTTCTTCTGCACACCGCGCGATGCTCCGAGGAGACCCTCGAGCCGGTACTTGGAACACGCGGTACAGGATACAACTTGGAGGCGCCTGCAGGGTGTCACTGGTGGGCAGCCTCCACGTCCCTCCCCAGGGCGTGGTGTTCGTCGATCCCTGGTCATCAAACAGCTGCGTACAGTACGGGTACGGATACTGGTCGGGTGTACGAATACTGCGTATACACAACGCCCTACAGCCTGGGATCTGGGTATGGTCTCAGAGCATGGTATGGGATGCGATGTGACGGACAAAGGGTTGCTCAGCTCCACCTGGGTCTGTTACGTATGGAGTAAGTTAGCTCCAAGAAACGCAGCAAAGCAGTATGTAAGCGTCGACTCGACCTCGCCTCCATCTGGATCGCCGCTGTCGGTGGTCAGCTTCGATACAACTTAAATTTATACCTCGTTCTCGCCTCTTTTCCTGCGAGCTTGCCTTGCATCAACCTCGCGTCCCCCCATCCTTCATCCAACAATCGGGTCGAGTCTATCTCACTCGTACTCTCTCACAAGACTCAACCGTCTCACCCTCCTGCCGACCGGTGTTTCTTGGATTGGTTGTCATTCGCCCATCTCCATACCCTCTCTATCGACTGTTGGTCCTATCTTGGCGAAAGACCAGCCACAGCCCCGACCGGCCGAGCGACAGTCCGAAAGACGCTATCGCCTGCATTCGACTCCACGACAATCCTCCACGACTCAAATAGCCTCGCTCCCCGTTCTTGGAAAATTACTTGATCGTCCTTTTCAGCGATTTTCTTTTTACCCTTCGCATCGTTTCATTGCTGCTATTCAACATGTCGGCCACCAACAAGCCCAACAGGTCCGCCCTGGAAAAATTCATTGGCGCCGACCATCACGAGCCTGAGGAGAGAGCTCCCTCCATCACCAACGCCGACCCCTACATCGAGCAAGAGCCTACCGTTGGCGAATTTCTGAGAGAGGTTATTCCTTCAGCTCACCAGATTGGCCAGTATCTCTACTCCCTGTTCCCCTTCCTGTCATGGGTTGGCAAATACAACTGGGTCTGGTTCCTCGGTGACTTCATTGCTGGTGAGTATTTCCCCCGTCACCATCAGTACTCGGGGAGAATTATGCATCGCTAACCTCGCGTCCTCGAAAAATAGGTGCCACTGTTGGCGCTGTTGTCGTTCCCCAGTCTATGGCTTACGCCGCGCTGGCCCAACTCCCCGTACAGTATGGCTTGTACTCGTCCTTCATGGGTGTCCTCATCTACTGGTTCTTCGCTACGTCAAAAGATATCACAATTGGGGTAAGCATGCAGCCCCCAGACACCATTCTCACCCCCGCAAAAGAGTCCAGCTGACCTCTTTGTCTCTCAGCCCGTCGCTGTCATGTCACAGGTTACTGGCAATGTTGTTCTGAAGGCTGCGGATACCATCCCTGAAGTTCCTGGCCACGTTGTCGCTTCAGCCCTGGCTGTCCTTGTTGGTGCTATCGTCACGTTCCTCGGGCTGGCCCGACTGGGCTGGCTCGTCGAGTTTATTCCCCTCCCGTCTATCTGCGCCTTCATGACCGGCTCCGCCATCAACATTGCTGCCGGTCAGGTTCCGAAGCTTATGGGCATTAAGGGCGTGAACACACGTGCACCCACTTACAAGGTCATCATCGAGACCCTTAAGCACCTCGGTGACTCCAAGTTGGACGCTGCCCTTGGTCTTAGTTCGTTGGTCATGCTCTACGGTATCCGCTACACCTGCGCGACCCTTGCTAAGAAGCAGCCTCAACGCGCCAAGCTTTTCTTCTTCATCTCGACTCTGCGAACTGCCTTTGTTATCCTGCTCTACATCGGCATTAGCGCTGGCATCAACATTAAGCACAGGGACAAGCCCAGAGTTAGCATCCTTCAGGACGTCCCTAGTGGTAAGTCCCTGCATATTCCCTCTCCACCCCGTGTCTTGGAATTTGTGATCTAACTTGACCCCTCCAGGTTTCACTCACGCTGCTGTCCCGGAGATCAACCCCAAGATCATCAAAGCCTTCGCCTCGGAGCTGCCCGCCGCCGTCATTGTTGTCCTGATTGAGCACATCTCCATCTCCAAATCATTCGGTCGAATCAACAACTATGTCATCGACCCCTCACAGGAGCTTGTCGCCATTGGTGTGACCAACCTGCTTGGACCCTTCCTCGGTTCGTACCCCGCTACTGGATCCTTCTCTCGTACTGCCATCAAGTCCAAGGCTGGTGTCCGCACTCCCTTCGCCGGTGTTATCACTGCCATCGTTGTCTTGCTGGCTCTATACGCCCTGACCGCTGTCTTCTTCTACATTCCCAACGCGGCTCTTGCAGGTGTCATTATCCATGCCGTCGGAGATGTCATCACTCCACCAAAGGTCGTTTACCAGTTCTGGCGTGTATCTCCTATCGAGGTGATTATCTTCTTCGCTGGTGTCCTGGTTACCATCTTCACCAGCATTGAGAATGGCATCTACACCACCGTCATCGCTTCTGCCGTCGTTGTTATATACCGTCTTTTCCAGACCAAGGGCCGATTTCTTGGTACCGTCCGCGTACGAACCATGAAGGCCAATGTCAACCACGGTGCCTCAAGCCCTGGCTCGATTGCCAAAGACGTTGGTATCTCCGACAATAGCGAGAGCTCTCTGCGAGCCGGCTTCCTGCCCCTTGATCACAACGATGGCTCCAACCCCAGAATCTCTGTGCGCAGCCCTTACCCTGGCGTATTCATCTACCGTTTCGCCGAGGGCTTCAACTACCCCAATGCCTCGCGTTACCTTAACCATCTCACCGACACCATATTTGCCGAGTGCCGAAGGACCAACCCTGCTCTTTTGGGCAGACTTGGTGTAAGTCAAACTACTATGGACACCAACTTGAACATGACGCTGACCCGTACTGATAGGACCGCCCATGGAACGACGGCGAGCCCCGCAACATCAAGGTGGCTGACAATGATGACCGGCCCCTCCTCAAGGCTGTCATTCTCGACTTCTCCAGCGTTAACAATGTCGATGTTACCTCTGTCCAGGGTTTGATTGATGTCCGCAATCAGCTCGATAAGTTTGCCTCGCCTGAAGTTGTTGACTGGCATTTTGCCAACATCGAGAACCGATGGACCAAACGTGCCCTGGCTGCTGCTGGCTTCGGCTTCCGAACACCTCGTCATGAAGAAGGTGCTGGACAGTGGAAGGCTATCTTCTCCATCGCGGACCTTGGTGGTCACGACAGTGCTGCGACTGCTGCGGCCCTGGATGAGAAGGCTCGAAGTGGTCCCATCCGCTCGGATATTGAAGCTATTGATGACTCCATCAACAGCGAGTCGTCCGAGAAGCAAGTGTCGAGGGATCCCACCAGCCACCGTCTCGTTGCTGTGCAGGGCCTTAACCGACCTTTCTTCCATCTCGACCTGCAGGAGGCTGTGGAGTCTGCCATCTCCGCCGCTGAGACCAAGCAGCACTAATTGCGTCTCATCTATCATCTATCATATTTAATCCTGTTGTTACGGGCATTGAGTGGCGTTTATGAGGGGTCTGTTTATTACGGTTAGGGTTCATGTTGCAGCTCACGTCTTTCAAAGTGTTTTTCCAAGTTTATACCTCGCCACCAGAAGTTGTCAGGCGATTCAGGTCAATACCCCGATCTCGTTGGTTGTTTTGAATGGGATGTCTATGGAAGTGTCTGTTGGGTGGTCCATGTCTGTTGCAATCTTGCACATATCTGTCCTGGCCCTGGTCGGCACAAATGCATAGCAGCATAAACATCCGAGGGCAATAATGATTGATGTTACTTCCAACATGATAGTTTCATTCGTGACTTGACTGCTTACCACATGAATGCTGTGACTCGACTACATTAGATGGTGAGCGGATGGCGAGATTGACAGTAAGATTCTTCGTTCGAGGTACGCGTCGCGAGTCGGTTACTGATGACCCCCAGACACGTCGCATTGGGCGGGGGCTACGGAACATAAAATACCTATAGAGAAATTAGTCCTTCAATCATCTTCGTGTAATTGTAGCGGATGGTATGAGTTTATGGTCAGCACGTGCCAGTTGGGATAGATTGCCACATCTTGACTTTGTCTGGGACGGAATTATGAGCGTAATAAAATGAAGCTCAAAGCAGTTATCTGCTTTGTTAGATGAGCCCTGTTGTACTCAGTCCTGTGACGTTGATAAAGGGTATGAATGGATGGATGGCGTTATTATGATTGTTAGGTTAGAAAGTCCTGCCTAGCCCAGAGAAAGATGTCCGATGGCCGAAGAACGGACAAATGACTGGGCGATTGCTGTCTGGCCCTTTCCTAACGCGAACAAAGTTACTAGGTCATCTATCTATCAGCATTTAATGTTGCCCAGAAAAACTTGGTGTAATTCCCCTCTTCATCCGTAACACTCATTGTCTTAGGTACCGACGCAACGCATGTAGACTGCAATGTCAGGGTCCGATACTGCCTCGAACTGTTCGTTGTCATATCGCGTCAAAAGTGATGCTTTGTCAGAAGATGGACTGGCGCCTTGGATCCTAGTAAATCGCGTAATCGCATTTCACCAACAATTGCTGATTACTTAAAGCAGTCAAGCCAACCAGACTCCAAATAGAGCACGACATTCTGCACGTAAGTTTCGCTATGGGAAAGGATCGTCGGAGAGGAGGGAAAATGGACGAACGAGACTGTATAAGAGCGTCGCGATACCCCGATAAAACTGAATGATTTTATTCAGCATCACCATCGACACCAGTTCAGTCGATAAAATTCGATACCTTCGGCCTCTTGATTAGAGTTTCCGAGAGTCAGCAGTGCAACAAGATGGCACCCTCTGCTGTTGAAAGTGACCTCCCCATCCACTCCAAGAGCCAAAGCCGAGAGCCGTTGAAGCTCTCGGGTGCCCTCAAGGCCTACGAGCACTTTGATGTGACTCCTGCTATTGGCCGAGAGTTTCCCAAGGCCAACCTTGTCGAATGGCTGGACGCACCCAACTCAGACGAGTTGATCCGTGACCTTGCCATCACTAGTAAGATTGGTATTAGGCAGTTACCACATTGCAGCTGTCTGACTCATTGCAGTCTCTGAACGTGGTGTTGTTTTCTTCCGCGCCCAAGATAGTCTCACAAACGACCTCCAAAAGAAGCTTATCCTTAGACTCGGCGAACTGACCGGCCGTCCCGCCAGCTCCACGCTGCACATTCACCCACTTCTCAACTCGGAGCGCGAGCTTGGCGGTGACGATCTCCAAGTCAGCACCATCAGCTCCAAGCAGTACGGAAAGTTCAACCGCAAGACTTCACCCGACGGTGTTGTCGTTACTAAGAGAAACAACGAAATGTGGCACTCAGACATTGCTTTTGAGCCCGTCCCTGCAGATTACACTAGTCTCCGACTTGTCGAGCTGCCCAGGACGGGCGGCGATACGCTCTGGGCATCTGGATACGACGTTTACGACCATCTTAGCCCGCCATATCAGAAGTTCCTCGAGGGCCTCACCGCGACGTTTGACCAGCCGAACTTTGGCAGGATTGCCGAGAACTCTGGCTTCGAGCTCTACGAGAAGCCGCGAGGTTCCCCCGAGAACGTGGGCCGCGAACTCAAAGCTGTTCACCCTGTTGTGCGAACCAACCCCATAACGGGGTGGAAGAGCGTCTTCCCCATTGGCGCACACGTGGACCACATCAACGGTGTGACAGCGGAGGAGAGCAGCAACCTGCTCAAGTGGTTCCTTGACTTGGTTGCCAAGGACCACTCGATCCAGGTGAGGCTCAAGTGGCAGAACCCGAATGATTTTGCGATTTGGGATAATCGGAGTGTGTTCCACTCGGCGACGTATGATTACGATGGGCAGGGTGATCGGTTTGGAAATAGGGTTGTTGGTGTTGGCGAGAGACCTTATTTGGATGAGAAGAGTGTGTCGAAGAGGGACGCTTTGGAGGCGGAGGGACAGTGAGGGCATACGATTAAGATATAGGCGATGATGGTGGTTAGCGATTTTGATGGATTCCATTGAAACTGTTTCTACACGACAAAGTGCCAACCAAGTGAACTTTTGCTGAAGATGCCTCCTTGAATGCCGCAGACAGGAGTGGCTTCTGTAGGTGAAAGTCCTGGGGTGAGCCATGCCCTACTTCCACCACGCTACGTCGCTTTCCCTCAAGGTATTGGCTCGAAGAAGTCCTGTGTCTACCTGTCGTCTACCCCCGTTGAAAAACACCAGGGGCGATGTTTGATATTCATTAAGATCGCCGAGTGCTTTCTGGATGGAGGCAGCGAAACCTGTCTGCCGCCAGTTCCCGCGATAGCCAATGTGAAGTCTTTTGCGAGACTCGTTGTGAGAAAAGAGGTTTGAGGACCAACCAGGGACTAACCCGGCGAAGCTTGACTGATATGACTCTACTAGAAGATCCGAATACTCGGCGAATGGTTGAGTTCAGTTCAGTGTAGATAGATCCAGTCACGTTCTCGCCCAAGTCATTGACAGGCATAGTTTTGAGGCGTGCGGCATGTTTGGACGTGAGGAGACAACCTCCCGATGTATTATTGCAGCTAGCCAACTCGTGATTGCTCAAAGGGTGCTTCACAAGGTCTGCGGCTGGACAGCGGTGTTGTCATCTCCTATGTCACGGAGAGAGATTGCACCGCGCTACAGACTCCAACTATGTTTGTCTGCGACATCAATGTGGTTGGCAATGCGTCTGGGTGGTATCTACAAGGACTTGTGGGTTTAAAGGCGGGATGCTGTTGCGCCGAAGGCAAGGTTGAATTTTAGAAGAAGAGCCAAGAGCCATCATTTTGACTGCTCGTGAAAAGATGATGAGGTCATGGCATCATATTTAAAGGACACATTATATGAATTAATAGTAAACCTGATGCCACATAGCACAGTTTCCACGTCCAAAAAAACTTCCCAATGGTTGTACAAACGATGTTGCAATCATGATAAGACCTGGGTCACCGACACTGGTCTGATGGCATGCTGAGATAAGTATGTATTTAAGGACATCTGTGGAAGAGTCAAAACATGTATTGTTAGGAGCTGGCATCTCATGAATAGCAACTATTAGAATGTATGAACGAGGGTAAAACAAACTACTTCAAGTAGGTCCGGTACCATGTGGGCTATCCGTAGTGGTCTAACTTGGAGAGACTCCTCCTCCAAGCTTCCTCAACAATTTGAAGACATATCCTGTGTTTGTTGACTCACGGTAGAAGATCTGTGCCTTTCGCCACTGGGCTGTTGCAGACTGAAACATTCAGAACGCAGAGTCGCACATTATTGAACCACCTTGTTTACAACAAAACTACAACGCGGGGATATGCCCCACTGCTAGAACTCTGTGTCGGGAATGTGCGCATGTCGATGTGACCCTAGCGTTTACTTGGTCTTTGAGCCAAAGTTGCTGCTTAGAGAGGTATCGAGTGACATCGGGGCTATGATGGGATCGAGTCTCTGCTCGGGACTCACTCGTAGTCTTATTGCAAGCAAGGAGATAGACCTTGCTTCCTGATCCCAACCGATACCTAAGGACACCTTCTTTCGTCATCTTCCTCTTCTCACCATTTTCTTGGCGACTCAACATGGCTAGTATAAAGCGATTGAGGCTGGCTGACCTGGTCGCCACGCTGATCTGAGACAGTGCCATAGACCGCCATTCAGGCATCACCGAGGCAATAATAACTTCGGGCCGCTACGCAGCCGTTTGTTAGCAAAAGCCACACTCAACAGTTTGGGCGGGGAGACCTTACTTGGAAGAGAAGGGCAACGAGACTGGACTAGCAGGTCGGGGCATGGTTGAGTATTGAGTTTAATATAGAGGGCACATCTCTGGAGGAAAGTCGACTGGCCCGGTGAGCTTGCTTCTAACTTTCTAAGATTGTAGAGGTCCGTAAAGGTCTGCGGACGGTCTGATACGACTCAATACGTATAGGCCTGAAACAGTTGGCGCAAGGGAGCGTCGACGTCTCGCAGCTGGAATTCAGATGGTGAATTCAAGGGCAGTTCCGGTAAAAGTTTCCGTTCAGCCGGCCTTTACAGACTCTTGCAGTGATTGAGAGCAGCCACAATGTGTCAGCCACCAGTGACGATGGTTACTGGATACGGTGTTAGCCCGATGTTGTCCCCTAGGGTTTGGTTAAGTTCGAAAGCCTCTTGCTAGAAAGACAGCTGAATCGTCGATTAGAGTATGCTGCCCTAATTGACGAGGTGATAGTGGCTTTTGCCAAGCCAATATCGTGCATGCAGTACAGTACATTGGGCGTTACTTGACGTTGCCTCAGCATTGCAAAGATATAAGCAAAACTCAAGTACTTCTATGTTCCCAAAGATTCAGGGGACATTCCAGTGCTAGAGTCTCAATCACCCTGCTAAGAACTGGCGGTGAACTTTTGAAGGACATGAACTCCTAGAGTCTGAGTATATATACTCTATTATCTTCCACTAGCTGTGATCCCAGCAAGATGCTCGCATTTATCAGCAGCAACCCAACCAAGGACACGATCTCAGCACCAACCTTCCAACAATGGGCTCCACGGACACCCGTTACATTATCACGGGCATTCAGGCCGATCTAGAGAAGATCGACCCGGAGAAGCCAAACCCTCTGCGAGAAGTCCACGCCCGTCTGGAAATCGATGATTGGTTTCAGTCTAAGCAGCTTGTTCACGTTAATCAGAGGGCTCTCTTCTTCCCTGCCTTTTGGAAACTCTCTCAGCGGGACCCGCACGAAAAGCTGTCGTGGTTCCAGATTGCAGGCAAGTACAGATCAACGCCCATTCACAAAGCACAGGTGTCTAACAAATGCACCCACAGGCATTCACGGACAGCCCTATGTCCCTTGGGATGAGCCAGGTGTTAAGCCTAAGACGCAGAATGAAGGTTACTGTACCCACAACAGCATTCTCTTCCCTGCTTGGCATCGACCTTACATCCTGCTATGGGAGGTATGAAAGTTCCAGTCTCATTCATCCGCTAGCATAACTGTACTAATGCTGTACCGACAGCAAGTCATCTATGAGCTAATGCTCGACCGAGTGAAGGAATTCCCAGAGAAGGAAAGGCCAGCTCTTCTTGAGGCGGCGAGAAGCTGGAGATTTCCTTACTGGGACTGGGCGTTGAAGAAGGTGTTGGATCACTCCAAGCCGAACAAGCGCAAGTACGCCATCCCTCTCGTCCTGCAGACCGAGGAAGTCGAAATTCGCCTCCCCGAAGAGGAGTCTGCCAAGGGGTTTGGCCCGTACGTGAATGCGTTCCACCACTTCCGAATGCCCCAAGAAATGCACATGGGACACGAAAACCTGCAGCACTTGAGGATCGAGGAAATGAAGAGCGGTGAAAAGGGAGACGAATACATCATTCCAGTGAGTACCAAACTTGTACTGAACTGAGAGCAACGGCATACTAATACTCACACTTATAGTTTAATGAGTGCATAGCTACAAGTCGCCATCCCGCAGTAAAATTGCCCGGGAACGCCTGGAAACAAGGCAGGCAGAACAACGAAAGCATCCTCAACAATCTCCGAGACCGCCCGGCGAAGAAGGACAAGAGGAACGGCAACCTGACGGCCAGCTTACGAGACGCATTTTATCGACTGCTAACGATTGAAAACTACGAGGACTTTTCATCCACGCGCGTCGCGAAGCATGTCGCGAAAGAAAAGAAGAAGCCTGGGGCTAACGATTCGGTCGAGGGCCTCCACAACTCCCTCCACGTTTGGTGCGGTGGCAGAGGGACCAAGGAAGCCCCATTGGTAGGACAGATGAGCGAGCCGGCGGTTGCTGCGTTTGATCCCATTTTCTGGCTTCATCACACCAACATTGACCGTCTGTTCGCTATCTGGCAAGTGATTCACAAAGACGAATGGTTCCACGAAGACGACGAGCGTGCTACTGAAGAAGAAGGGAACTACACTATCAAAGTAGGAGACAAAAGCACAAAGACTTCTCCGCTTAGACCGTTTCACAAGGACAAGGGCTACTTTACCCCGGATGACGTGAGAGAGGTGACGGCCTTGGGGTACACCTATCCCGGCCTTGAGAAGTGGAAGCATGTCAAGAGCTCCGGCGAGTACGACAGAGAGGGCCATCTTGCAGCCCTCGCTAGGAGGCTCAACAACGACTACAACGGAGCCAGACAGGCTGTCATGAAGTCGAAACTTACCGCTGATCACAACGGGCATGGATGTTCTCTCGACAACCGCACCGCTCTCGAGCACCGCTCCGAAGGCCTCAACCATGATCTGATTGGAGTTGACGACTACATCATTGACGTTTCTTATGAGAAGTATGTGTTGACTGATGCAACTGTGAAATCTGCGATGGGAGATTAGGCTAACATCAACGCAACTAGGTTTGACCTGGGTGGCTCTCAATTCATCGTCCACCTCTTCGTCGGCGCCGTTCCAGACAAGCCTCCGTTTACATTCGAGAAGAGCGACTCCCTTGTTGGCGAGGTGATCAACTTCTCTTCGCCTCCAACCCTCACGCCTGAAACCGGAGGCTGTGGGAACTGCGCGGACCAGCAGGCCGAGCACACCAAAGCGAGTGGTCGAGTCATCTTGACCAGTGCCCTCATTACCCGCTGGAAGAATCAGACTAGGCATACACGGCAGGAGACGTATACGCGCAACACTGCGGAGAAGGCTCACGATCCCCCAACGACCCTCAAGAGCATGCACCCCGAAGACGTGATTGACTTTCTCAAGTACAACCTGCACTGGCGCGTCACCTCTTACGGCGAGCAGATTGACATCGAGAGGAACCTGACCTCGCTCAAGGTTACTCTCGCCGTGGGAAGAGCCGATCACTACCTGGATGATACAAAGATGTCCAAGTACTATTCGTATCGGGCAGCGTACCAAGTGACCGAAGGACGTATCGGAGGAGCCGGAAAGAACAATGCCTTGTATGGTCCGGACTATACGTGGCAGCCCCGTGTCTAGGGTGCGTTGGTTTCTAGCTGTGATCAATGTTGAACGTTTCGTGACGTGTTGGCAGAGCTTCCAAATATCTCCCAGTTTGGGCATGACTTGTCCGTTCCGGTTTGTTTAGCAAGAGAGTGATTAGTGATTGTCACCACCAAGTTGGATGCTTGATAATCACTCTCTTTAGCAACCTCTGCTGAAACTATTGCAAATCAGATGGCCACTATTTATCTACTAGTCTAATATAATGGCTGTCTGCAAAACTCCGGGCTGACGAGAGGCAAGCTAGCGTGGCTAGCAAGGGAGGTCTCGGGATGAAGTCACTGAACCCGTTTTTATCGGATGACTTGTCATATTTGGAAGAGCCGCCGGGTCCGGCATGGTCCGAGGCCGGGCTGCGAGTCAGGGTGTGTAGGTCCCTGCGTTGGTGAAGATCTCATCTCATTGGGTTTTATGACGGCTTTGCGAGTGTTTCAAGTAGTTAAAGTCCGGGCCGAGGCATAACTATGGAGTCTCTGAGCCCACATTTACACCGACGAGCATCCGCTGAAAGAATCGTCCAAGAAGAATTCTTTGCCTTCGAATCTTCCATTCTAGGTGGATGACAAATAATGGAAATTCCTTGCAGATTGACCGACGGTTGTTGCCGGTCTACGTCAGTTTAAAATTGGAGTCAACTCTATATAAAAACTCATGGTCCTATTTCACCAACTCGAGTGAAGGCGCCAGCAAATCAACCATATTCACCATCTCAACCTAAATCATCATGTCTATCACACTGAAAGTCTTTCGCGGGTCTCCTGAGGGAAAGATCTACTCCGATACGGTTGAGCGCACACTGAAAGACCATGAAGTCTACGTCGAGACGACACATTCCGGGGTCTGCGGCACCGATAAGCTCTACTTGCCAAGCGGTTGTGTGCTAGGCCATGAGGGCATTGGAATCATCCGTGCCATTGGCTCTGGCGTTATTACCGCCAAGGTCGGCGATCGAGTTGGCTTCGGATACACCCACGAGATCTGCGGTAGCTGCGACAACTGCTGCACAGGTGAGAGGCCTTGTTGACGCAAGAAAAGACTTGAAAGTACTAATCATAGCCATAGACATGGATCAATACTGCAGAGAACGCAAGCTTTATGGGTTTACCGACACCGACAACGGCACTTTCAGCCACGGAGCCGTCTGGGACTCCAAGTGTGTAGTCCCCATTCCTGAGGGCTACGACTCGGCTTATGCCGCACCCCTCATGTGCGCGGGCTCGACCGTGTGGACAGTTCTCACCAAGTATGGCGTGCGATGTGACGACCGGGTCGGTGTCATGGGCATCGGCGGCCTCGGCCATCTGGCTATCAAGATTGCGGCCGCCATGGGATGCCACGTCGTGGTATTCTCGAGCTCTGAGGCCAAGAGACAAGAGGCCATGGAGTACGGTGCTTCCGAGTTCCACGTCTTCAAGTCCGGAGGCGAGCCTCCTTCCGACTTCAAGCCTGTCAAGCATCTGCTGCTCTGCGGCAGTGCGAATGTTGACTACAGCAGGTATGTGCTCCTCATGACTCGCCAACTTGGAACGGGAATCGCTAACACAACCTAGCTTGGTTCCCCTGGTGGACACGGACGGTGTCATTTACCCCTTGACAGCGAGCATGGAGGCTACTCCAGTGCCCCTGACCCAGCTTGCCGTGAACGGAGTCCGAATCCAGGGATCGTTAGTAGGCTCGCGCGACAGCATCCGCAAGTTGGTCCAATTTGCCGCTAGGAAGAACATCAAGCCTACGATTGTGACCTATCCGTTGACGGAACAGGGCATTGAATCAGCCATGCACGACTTGAAGGAAGGTAGGGTTAGATACAGGGCGGTTCTGGTTCGGGAGTAAAGCATGTTAACGAAACGCTTAAGAGAGTAACGAATGTCGGGAAAAATTAGAACTGGAGCATTGTTATACTAGATACCAATAGAACGTATGTGTAAGAGAATCTCAGTTTAACCTGGCTGTACTGTTGCCTTTGTGAAGCTATCGGAACTTCCTATTAGCCAAGAACTTGGTGTTCAACGGTTCTCGACATGTAATAATGTCATTCAGTACTGAGCTAAGTGATATGTCTATTGTTACTTGATTTATCGTCGGTAACGCCAAGTCTCGAGCCAGACTGAAGATGGCCTGAACTTTTGGTGCCGGCTGTGATAACGTCGCAGGGTTCACAACGACTCAAACCGTATTATTCGCTACTATTGGTCACATAATTGTCATGACATCACCTGACAACAAGTAGTAAGCGTCTTACGACACATATAAATCCCAGGCAGCAGTCGGATAGAGCACATGAATTCTCTCATTCTTCACCAGCTTGTTTTCCAACTTGTTCATCTTGGCCACGTCCAGCAATCCTTCATACCAGTTACAGTGCTGTTGCCTAAAGATGGTAGACGAGATTCCGCCTGACTGTCCGGACGGCGAGTCATGCCGAGCCTGCGTCGAACCGAACGTGATGATGTATACCGACGGCAATGGCGTTTATCGAGAGATTCATATCACTCGAGAAAATTCAAAAAAGGCAGACCAGCACTTGGACAAGGAAGAGTGGGACGAGCTCGCCAAGTTTCCTGTATGGGGTAAGAATGCGAGCATCCAGTCCGATAACCAGCTCTGAAACTGACCACCTCTGAGCAGAAAATCTGCCAAATCAACAGTACAAACCCGAAGATTACTGGTGTGCCGTGCATTTCAAGAGGGGAGCAGAGAAATCTGGTCCATAGATAGTAAGGGGAACAACGAATGTGGATTGAACAACGATGAAGCGTGTGCTACAAGATGTAAATCGGAAGGGGACAGTTAAGATTGAGCCATCGCATCAGGTATAGAGATATACTGTAACTTCTGCATTTGAAACGAATGCCGCTGTGACAAATAGTAACATATTTGGTCTTGGTTTGAACATTTTACTATCGCCAGTCAGGCCGGATTGCTTGTCCTGTCGTCAACCGGCCAAGACACAACGAGAAGGGCGAATAGGGTCGACTCGAACGACGGACGTCGCTTAAGGATGCGGGGTCGATAAATCGGGAATCCGGGCTAAGTCTCGGCCTTGTCATTGCTTACCAACAGGTCAAGAAGCGTGTAGATCAATGCCATGTATACAATATCAAGTTTGAGGCCGTCAAAAGTTTGAGTGAAGAAAACGACTGCGTTCTGCCTCGACCATGTCTGTCGGCTGTATGACTGCGGCCTGCACTCAAGAAATAGGTAAAATGGACAAGAAACATGTTCAAGAAAGAGAAAACATCAAAGTGCCATGACCCAGAGCATCATAACCGCCGCTTGTACCCCCGTAGTCACCACCACCGCCCTCGGCACCACCAGGATCAGCTCTGACCTTTGCAGCCATCTTCTCTGTCCAAGGAGCTTTCAGCTTCTTGACACGCACATAGTGATTGTAGAGCAGCTCCCAGATTGGGCGGAGCACGCCGCGTCCAGCTGCGCTGATCACATCCATGCACCCGTGCGTCTTCAGGCAGATGCGTTTGAAAGGCACCTCTTCTCCAAGGTTGTACTTGGCGACATATTCGGCTCTTTTTACTAGTCAGCGAGGGTCACAAAAAGGATTATGCTAATACTCACGCTGAAAGAATGCGGTTGTCGAGGTAAGCAAAGAGATCCTCTCCCTGGTTGTAGGCCGTCTGGGCAAACGTAGCCAACAAGCCCATGGTCAAGACATTGTGGCCTTGGTCTCGCCCAGACTCCTGCACTTGACCAAGAGGAGAACCCGTGTTTGCATCGTGGATGAACCAGACTGCCTGTTTAATAGCCCCGTTTCCTCCCCCATTCTTGAAGTAGTCAACTGCTTCGTTGAACATGGTCTTGTTATCAGAGAGGATTCCGATAGAGATCATCGAGGCCATATTGCAAAGATCCCAATTGGCCCAGTAATGGTCAATAACAGCATCGTTATGCCTCACAAGGAAATCGTGATTCATGGGGTAGAAGATTCTGGTCATCTTGGCAATATTGTCAGCCTCACAACGTGCCGTGCCGTTGTGCCTTGGAATGCTTACCATAGAAGCGAATTCATCAAAGCTTTTCGCAGGCCAGCCTTTGTAAGATCGCATAATCTCTCCTGCGTTGGCAAATTCATAGCCATAGATGCCTGAAGCGAGGAACTTGTCCGAATTGCCTCCAATGGCTTCCAGGCTTGAAGCCCAACCGTTGAGGATCTCGACAGCTTTGTCGGCGTAGGCATTGTCCCCAGACACCTTCCAGCGGATAGCAAGATCATAGGCGGCAGCGGCATCCCTATACAGGACTGGATAGTTCTCTGGCCCTGCGGGATTTTTTCCACGGTAAACAATCTTGGTTGGTCGGGCGGCCCAGTTCAGCTGAGCGTGGGGGTTTTTGGTGAGCTTCTCCCAGCCGATAACCCATGGTTTGGCACCATCTTTGACTTTCGTGGCAATTCGATCGAAATCTTGCTTGGTATGAAGGAGGCCGGGATGTTGAAAACCTGCTCTGGTCGAGAGGTCTTGGCCGTGCTGGGACTCCACAGGGCTGGACAAAGAGAGGTTGACAAAAGAAACGAGAAGAGTAAAAGGGACCGATACCTTCATCTTGAAGTGGGCTTGGAAATAACCAAACGTGTGGTAGATGAGCTAAACAGAAGACAGGAGTTCTGAGTCGAAACAGGTATCCGTGGTCCTTATATATGACAGAAAGTGTACATCGTACCATACCCCAGCCGGAGTTTCACACTAGGAAACCTTGGTAACGAGAAACCAAGACAATGGGTCGGCCAACGCAAATGTTAGACATGTTCTAACGTGTAATAGCCATCTAAGTCACAAAGTTCTTTTTTCCAGAGATATTTCGGCTTCCGGTGCATCTTTCGGACAACAGCCATACACTACGAAGTCACCTCCGAAAACGAGAGGGTTGTGAGTTGCGACGCTGTTAGACCCCACTGCGAAGATCGTCGGTCCTTTAATATAAGGAGGTATATGTGTGCTTGTGCTAGTGTCATGGGTTTGGGTCGTTTGCACCTTTTGCCGACATTGGCTAATTTGCAACCAAATACTTTATATGGTCTTAATTAACCCGCATTTTGGCAATTTATAATCCGTGTTACCTAACAAAACAAGTGTTATAGAGATTCTGGCTAGGATTGCTCGTTCCGGGATAATTGCTGGACCGAGTCCCGATGGAGAGGCGACCGGGTCTGGTGATATTGTCCTCTATTAAACCAATGCGAAGCGCTTGAATCTCTTGTTTGTATATAGTTGGAGGCTCGAACTACAAGCGAGATATCATCATAATCATCAGAATCGTCTATTTTCAAATATATTCTTTTACCATGTTCGCGCCTCGGTCGCTCTTTAGACGAGCTCTCGTTGGCCTGCTGGCCATCCTCTGCACTACCATCATCCCTGCAAATGCTGCTCGTGATGCTAACAAAACTCGCCTCCGGACCTTTCCCTTGCCTCAAGAAGTCATCAAATCCAATTCATACCTGGTCAAAGTCCGATCGCAAGCCAAAGGTGACCCAAAGAAGTGGCAGCCGCTCGATCTTTTCCACGTCAACGTACATGAAATCAACGAAACGACTGGACAGAGTTACTCCCATAATACATCTGTGGGCCTTTTTGACTTTGACGGCCCCATTGAACTTTCTATCAAGCCGTCCAAGAATGCCTTTCCATCAATCGATACAGTCAGAGTCCGCCCGCTTTCCTACAACCTTCAAGCAGATGTACGGGACAGGAACATCAAGTTAACTCTCACTGATCCGGCGAACCTAGTAATAGAGGTCAACGGTGACGTTTTCAGCGTTTTGCATCTGTTTCTGGATAAAACCAATGATGATACCTTCAGCGAGGACCAAGCCAAGACAGACTCCGCTATCGTCTACTACGGACCCGGGTATCACGAACTCAAGAACACGGTCAACATCACTTCGGGTCAGACAGTCTATCTCGCTCCCGGATCCGTGATCAAAGGCAGTTTCAGCTTCCAGAACACGTCAGATGCGGGCATTCTTGGGAGGGGGGTGCTTTATAAGAGTCCTGGTGATGCTATCACTATCAGCTACTCCAAGAAGATTCGTGTCGAGGGTGTCACAGTGCTGAATCCTGGCCACTACTCCCTCATGATGGGTTCAAGTGATGATGTTGTCGTCTCTGGCTTCAGATCAATCAGTGCGGTGAAGTGGGGAGACGCTATCGACGTCTTTTGTTGCCAGAATGTGGTGCTGGAAAAGCTTTTCATGCGCAACTCTGATGACTGTGTCGCCATGTACCAACACCGATGGGGTTACTACGGAGACTCGAAAAACATCACTCTTCGGGACTCATCTCTATGGGCTGACGTGGCTCACCCTATTCATCTTGGCATTCATGGGAATACCGTCGACCCGGAAACAATGGAGGGAGTCACCATCTCCAACATTGATATCCTCGATCACCGGGAGCCACAGATTGATTACCAAGGCTGTCTGGCCATCAACTGCGGAGACAAAAACCTGATCAAAGATGTCCTTTTCGAAGATATCCGCGTCGAAGATATCCGCGTCGAAGATTTTCGGCTTGGCATGCTTCTCAGCTTCAAGGTGCTCTACAACCGAAAATACAACCTAGCACCCGGACGAGGTATTCGCAATGTCACCGTCAGGAACCTATCGTATGACGGAAAGGGAGGCAACACTCCGGCCATAGCAGGGTACGATGAAGACCGCAGCATCGACTTCGTTGACTTCCAGGGATTGGAGATCAATGGGAAGCATGTCTGGGGCGGCATGCAAAAACCCGGGTACTATTCCGTGTCTGATTTTGTTCATATGTATGTTGGCGGACACGTAGCCAACCTGAAATTTTCAGCCTGAACCACATTTTATCTTACCAAGGGTTGTGTATTGTTGATAATGCGAGTGAAAATTAAGACTAAATGTGGAATCTTTATATACATGATACCAAAATAACAAATTGATATAATGGTGACGAACTACGGCATGACTAATTAAGTAATGCACCCATGCTAGAAGACGGCGTTAGCCCACGGCGCCTAATCGGCCGACTAGGACACATCTTTACAGATCGTATCGGAAGTCAGGGTTCTCCATGTCTGTCATGTCGGCGAACGCGTTCTGGTGCTGGAGCTGCTCGCCTTTGACCTTCTTGTCGTCGCTGCCCTGGACAGGGGCCACCTCAGCAGCTGAATCTCTCTTGTTGGCGTTTCGGCGGGTCAAGAGTAGGCGCAGGGTGAAGAGAAAGATGTTGAAGAGAACATAGAGGCAGAAGTGGGCGATGAAGCCATGCTTATACCGAGGAGCATCGGACTTTTGAAAGATCTGGAAACATGTTAGCAAATGTATGAATGCGTTCGATCCTGATGTGCATACCTGAGGAGCAGTCATGTTACCAGCAGCCCAGGCCACAAATGTGATGGCAAGGGTCGTTGACTTCTTGGTCTGGCCGGCCACGTTGCGGGAAATGAGAGAGAAGATAAGGTTGCCTTCCGCCAGGTAGAATTGAGTGCAGTAAAAGGCTATAAGTAACCCCACGCGGTTGGAGGACGACGGAGGAATACTATAGATGATTGCTGTGCCAATGATAGCGGGACTAAGGGACTTATTAGTTTGCCGACCTGAAAAGCAATCCACGGCGACTTACATGGTCCATGCATGCATGACCCAGGCAGTCTGCCGTGTGGCCGTAGCCAGAGTAGCACCTCCAATCATAACAATGATTGTCACAGCACCCTGGGCGATGTTGAGAAGCTGAGTCTGCAAGTATGAAAATCCAAAAGACGAGATAATCAGGTTGGAAAAGACACCCAGGCCGCCGATAATCAACGTCGACGTAAGCTGGAGCATGGCGTAGCACCAGATGACAGGGTCGGTAACAGCCTCGACCGCTTGGTAGCGCTTGTAAGTCTTGTTCTGGATTCCAGTTTCGTTGGCTCGTACGCGCTCTACCATAAGACGCTTCTGGTCTTCGTTGAAGCACTTGGCCTTCATGGGAGAATCAGGGAGCCACCAGCCGATGAAAACCCCCCAGACACAAGTAGCCAGACCGAGCACAAGGAAGAGCAATTGCCAGGGGTAGATGAACCCATAGGTATAGTGGGAGGTTCCCCAAGCAATGATACCGCCGACCTGACCAGTTGTATTTAGTCCAGCTGCTTGTGAGAGGAAGAGGGCGAGTCGGTGGTGTTGGTCTTACCATTAGCTGAACACCAGTCATACAGTACCAGAGTGAAGTAAGGATAGACTGTTCACGCTTGGTATACCACATGCTTGTCCTGAAGTTGTAGGTCAGAACTCATGAGCTGGAAAGTCTCATGATATTCGAAACTCACATGATAATGAAGGCGGGCTGGACACAAGACTCGAAAAGGCCCAAGAGGAAGCGAACGGCCATCAGGGACGCAAAGTTCTTTGCAGCCGCAGAGCAGGTGATGACCACACCCCAGCAAAAAACATTGACGGCAAGGTATTTGGCGACAGGAAGTTTCTGAAGCAGCAAGTTGGTGGGATACTCACCAACAAGGACACCCATGTAGAGGATGGTTCCAAGCCAACTATGCGCGTGTCGAGTCAGCAACAGACTCGCTTAGAGTTGGCAGATCACATGCAGGAGATTGACTTACGAAAACTGCTGTCCCACGAGGTTTGCATCTTGTTGGATGCCCATGACGGAGGAAAAGCCGAGGGTACCTTTGTCAAGAGACTGACAAAAGTAGGTACCCAGCATGCATGCCAAGATGCGCTTGTTGACAGTCCAGAAGAGTCTTCTGTTGGTCTTGTCGTCAATATGGACTGGAGCGCCCTGCGTATAATTTGCAGTCTGACAATCACCCCCGTTAGCAATCTGAATTGAAGGAGACCAGGATCTAGTTTTACCTCAGTGTCCGCAACTGCAGAGTATTGGATATTGACTACGGGTGCAGCAGTGACGGAGTCATGCTGCTGCGCTTGCACGCTTTTCGGCATGCTGAATTGTTGGTTGTTGATCAGATAAGCCGGCTTGGCTTCAGGACTTGAGTGACTCGAGGTGGCAGATCTGACTTATACCTATTGGGCTGTCTCGAAAATGCTAAACATAATGAAATCGAGAACTCCAGATATGCTGGCGCCATCAAATCCTGTGGAGAAGGCCATATTCTTGGAGTCCGGCGCCCGGAGGAGGTCTCGGTAATATCTCCGGTGCGGTCATGTCGCGATTTCCAACAGACCCTGGTCTTGGGGGGTTTATTACCGACGGTATATCTAGACACCAACTCGTACGAGTCTAAGAGACCTTTCCAAGTCTCGGCGTCGGGCCATCACTTGCAGCTTGCTCCGATGAGAGTCCAAACCACTCCAACACACCACACGCGCACAGTCGATATGGGCGTAGAGACGTGGTCGTCGGAAACTACTAAGAAACCTCACCTAGAAAACTAATAGCCCTTTCAACGGCAGTTCTTCCAGCTTGCCACCCCTGTCAGGGCTACGCTTGGTCTAAACCTAGGTTTCTGCGCGTACTTCTCCGTGACGACGGGGAACTAGGTTTCAATAGATGAGATCTATCACAACATAAGTAAAGAACGCCTTGAGTCTGTACCCCGAACAGAGGCGAGTGTTCGTAATTCAAAGATAGCTATTTTTCATTGAAGCAAAGTGGAATTATAGCTAATAATTTAGCATCCAATCCAGTGATCTAAGAGCATTCATGTCTAAAAGCTTGTTCCCAATAAGAATAAAGAAGTAGTCAGCATAAACAAGTCCATGATCAGCCCATCGACGTGGCGCAAACTCGAAATTATTAATGGTTGCACCATTGACAATCGTATCGCCTTCTCCCGTTTGAACCTCGGTGGTTACTTCAGACCTGGTCGAGCCGTTCTCGACGGTGTCTATCGAACGTGTCCGCTTTCGCCAGTGAGCCGAAGGGTTCAAATGATTCGCACACACAGCATCGACGATACTTAGTGCATGGTCGAGGTAGGATGACGATTCTCCAAGATTAAGGAGCGCTTGGTGAATAAGTAGCATGCCGTATGCAGATATGAGCGCTGCACTAGTATCAGGAGGAGGTATCTCACTTCGATTGGTCTCGGTCGCGTCGAAATCCCATGGCGGGATTCTACTCTCTGGCAACCTGCTCAAGAAATGATCTGCACAGCTCTTGGCCGTCTCGAGGAACGAACGGTCGCCGCTCCATTTGTATGACTCTGCAAAGCCAGCGATGGCCCAAGCCTGACCACGGGACCAGCACGATGTGTGGGTGTAGCCCTGGTTTGTGAGACGCTCCTTAAGAGCACCAGTAGACGAGTCGAAGTTGGCGACGTGGCAGGTGGATGAGTCGGCGCGGATATGATATTTTTGCGTGGTGCGCGCATGGGAGAGGGCTATGTTGAAAAGTCGGGCTGATGAAGACGGAGAGGAAGACTGTGAAGCAGCCCAAAACACAAGATCGAGGTTCATCATGTTGTCCTGAGTCGGTGAGCATGAATCTGTCAGAGTGTCGCGCTAAAGTAAAGAGAAGATACTTACAATGATGACAAGGAAGTCTTTGCTTGTATCGGTAAACGAGTAACACTTCGTTTGGCATGTGTCCCAGGATCTAATGCACCCAACCTTTTCGTTAAAGCGGTCGGCCAGAGTGTTTGCGGCTGTCATGAGCGTATTGAAGGCTCTTTGGTTGCGATAGATATCCCACTGTATACGAGCCCATGGCGAGATCATGAAGCCGAGATCGTGTGTGCCCAACAGAGAGGCATTTTGGTGAAGGCTCTGCGTCCACCACTCGCAAGCATACCTATGGACCATGTCAGCAATCTTCGTTTCTGGTCAGGCAAGCAAATGCCCATACTCTAGTTGAAAAATATGAGGGAAGGCTGGCTCCTGGGGCAGTTGACCAAGCAACTTCAATTCATGCTGGTACTTAGTTCTTCGCTCGAGGAGGAGGTGAAGGGAGCCGGGAAAGAAACCAGAGGTCCAGAACTCAAGATCTCGGTAGACGTAGGATGTGCTTCCTGGCTTAGTATATTCGGGATACCATATAGGTGGCTTATCCTGGAATATTGGTCAGTTTCGAAGCTCCGTGAGAAGGAATAGTTGCAGCTATACAGTGCGGAGGTCTCTTTCAGCGATTCCCCAGATTTTCCCAATAATCGTTGGGGAGTATAGAAGGACAAGGTACTTGAATCTGGAACTAAGAGAGTTTTTCGGGGTTTCATTCATAAAGGAAAGTTCTCTATTTGTATTGCTGTTGCTGCGCTCGTCTTGGGGTTGCTTGACCAGCCAAATTAGCCCTTTTAACTTGTTGTATGCTTTATGTCAAAACCAACCACATATTTGCGTTTCTTGTCTGGAGGCTCCGGGGTCGTGGCCGTGGCGCTTTTTGCGCACTGCATTATTGCGAATCCGATAGTGAATGAGACGAGAGGGTCTGAAGCGAGACAAAGAAAACCGCTAGGTTGGAAAGCCAGGCTACTGGAACGCAGGCAATAGAAGAGACAGACAAAATAAGGTGTCGTTAAGATCCTTTGTCTTTACTATCGCAACTGGGACATAACTTAAGTGTTAACGACAGGTCGCCTTGCTGCACGGGGCCGGGGAAGGTTCCGGAGCGTCCCCCGGGGCCTCGAGATATGGGGCCTCTGAGCTGATGAGTTGATGCCAGCCAGGATGAGTTGGAGAGATGTATCTGCAGGAGGCAGACTAAAAGAGCCTGAATTGACGTCCATCCACGAAAGCTACAGTAGAGGGGACTACTGGAAAGAAAGCTGTTTTTCCGAGGGTTCCAGTTCAGCTCCCCTTGAGACCAGAGGCGATTGGTTGAGCCGAGAGGCGGCAGCAACTTCAGAAGCCTAGCTCAGCATGTTCCACTCCTCCAGCAGATCTGCTCAGGCTGAAGCTACTATTTTCTTGCTTACAGACAAGGCAAGAGGATCCGGGATATGGGTTTGAACGCGGAGGTTTTGCACGGTTTGGAAACACACTGGTCACAAGGGATCAGTCTGCAATCTTTGTTGAGGCTCTGATTTATTGACCGTGGAATTTCATTGGAATTTGCTAAGGAGCTAAATATTCACCGACGGACTCTTTCCGTTCGACCTACAGGTCTACGTGACTATAGAGTTACGACTCTCAAACTACCTTAGGACCCGAAGCGTAACAGGAGATATTCCAGCCAGCTTTTCGAATCTCTTTCCCGTCATCAGGCTAACAATAGGGCAAGTTGGGGTTTGAGCAACTCCCAGGAATGAACTTTTGTTTCGTTTGGGGGTAGTCAGGGCGGAGGATCTGGCCTGACGGATCCAGAATGTGGTCGATTATATGGACAATGCCCTATGTAGGATCAGTAATTATCTCGAATCACAAAGTCTGGTTCTCACGTTGGTGACTGGGAGGTCGCCTTTAGTGACTTTTGCGATATTTTTCAACGTCAACACGTCGTCCACTATCTGAGTTCCAACATATAGGTATGTTGAGGTTTGGATCCGGGTATTGTCAGCCGAAAAGTCGGTCGTCTTGAGTCTAGTGTTGGGAACATAATGATGTTGGATTAGGTTCCCGAGCCACCACTTCCCCTTTGCTGTCTGTGAAAATGTCTCAAAGCACTGACCGGTCGCGTTGAAAGCGTTGTTTGATGGCGCAAAGAAGGTATACTGCCAACTTGCTGTAGTGCTTAGCGCTTGAACGAATCCTTGACCAATCTGTCAGTTCATCATCGGCAATTAGGACAATATTCGTCAACAAACCTCCTAACTGATCTACTATGGAGGAGAGAGCGGAAAGGTCCTCTCGCGACTGAATAAAGTCTAGCAGAGTAGTCTCGATTGGTGACGTTGGGGCGACATAATTATCCTTAGGCTCCGGGGTAAAGCTGAGGAGCTGGCGATCTATGACTTCGCATAACGATGTCAACGCTGCAAGGAAAGGCAGCAAGCTATAAAGGAGCTCCATTGTGCAGATGGAATGAAAAGGAGCGATATCCGAAAATGCGAACCCGCTGGACGCAATAAGTCTCCCTCCCATGTGAAAACGAGTAGAACGGTTACCCTGTCAACTTAAAGAAGATGATATTGGACTGAAAAGCAACTTGGTGGGTAATGCCGGTGCTTTCACCGGCCCAGGCATGAAGATGATGATCCACGGGAAATGTGACGGTAATTCCCCCGACTCCCGAATCTCCGGCCCGTGGTTCGGGCTATTCTCCTTGACATCTTCCAACTCAGCTCCGGGGTATTTCATCTCTTCAACTGTGGTCAGGACATTATAGGCCAGCCTACTCTCGCTGCAATTGGGGTGCGATCTGTTTGCTTGTGTGTTGAAACCATCATTACTCGGTCGTCGATAATGAAGCTTATTAATATTATTAACCTGGTAATTGCTACGTCGGTGTATGGTGCACATTCTGCTGCCAAACCACAACTAGGTAATCCAGTCCAAGTTGTATTGCTGATGCCATGCTGACTTTTCTATTAGGCTGGAACTCATGGAATACTTTCAAGAGAAACATCGACGAGAACCTCATCAGGTCCACTGCGAGATCGCTAGTCAAAACCGGGCTGGCGTCGTTGGGCTATGAATATGTCATTATCGATGATGGATGGCAGGCTCACACCCGTGACAGCAGAGGCCGTCAACAAGCCAACACTACCAGCTTTCCAAACGGCATCAAGGCCACGGCCGACTACATTCATAGCCAGGGACTGAAAATCGGAATCTATAGGTTAGTTCTCTCTATCGACATCGATTGCATCTTTTTGACGATCCGCAAGCTGATACTCGATTAGCGATGCTGGCATTTATGGCTGCGGTTTTGCTCCCGGAAGCTATGGCTATGAGGAACTGGATGCGCAGCAGTATGCGGACTGGAAAATTGATTACCTCAAGTACGACAACTGCGGAGGGTTCCAGGCCAACACTCTCTCGGTCCAGGAAAGGTTCCTTCGCATGTCGCACGCATTGAAGGGCACTGGCCGTGACGTCTTCTATTCCTTGTGCGAATGGGGCCATCAGTTTCCCTGGTTCTGGGCCGATCAGCTCAGTGACTCCTACCGCATGTCTGGCGACATTCATAGCGAGTACAGAAAAGACAAAAAGGACGTATGTTCAACGGCTTACTGCTTGAACACGGGCTATGCTGGGGTGAGCGTCTTGACCATGATTCGCAAGATGCGCGAGATATCCAGGTTTCAGAAACCAGGATCCTGGGGTGAGGTGGCAGCGAGTTCTTTGTCCAAGAGAGTGCTAACCGGCTACAGCGGACATGGACATGCTCGAAGTCGGAACTGGGACTATGACGAGACATCAGGAAGAGACGCACTTCTCATTCTGGGCAGCGCTAAAGTCTCCCCTCATCATCGGGGCTGATGTCACAAATATCTCGGACTCCTCGCTCGATATCCTGAAAAACAAAGACATCATCGCCATCAACCAAGACAAACTTGGAGTCGCTGTCAATTATATACCAAGTTTGTCACAGGAGGGTGAGTATCAGGTCTGGTCGGGCCCCTTGAGCTCAGGCAAATCTCGACATGTCATCCTCGTCCACAACTATGGCACAGAGCCATTGGATATCAAGTTGTCGGTTGATTTGATCCCAGGGCTGGATGCTTCCTCGCCCGCATTGTGTATCCGAGATATATGGGGGCAACGGAGCCTCGGAAGACTTGGGAGTGATATAGTGCTCAAAGGCATCCAAGTGGATCAAGTCAAAGTTTTGGGTTTGTCCAAGAAATGAGTCAACATGATCGCTGCGTCTCAGCAGGTGCTTGTTCGTGTAATAGCAACTTGTTCGGATCCTGAGCTATTCCCGCCTGCCAACTGAGAACTGCTCAACAACAACAAATTGACATACAGTGAGGAGGCCCCCAGGTGGTGATCAAGACTTCAATGCTCTGCTTAAAATCGATTCAAAACGCTCACCCTACTGTATGGAAGAAATGTTTGATCCAGGAAAGATTGCGCGTCCGGGTAAGTAGTACAGTCGCCGCTGAAACCGGCTGTTCCTGGTATCGGGCCAGCATCTTGTCCGTGCAAAGAGGACTCGGGCGCATGAAGAGGGTTACCTGGATGGACGAGGAAAGCATCCTGGAATGACCCCGGCAAAGGTGGAAAGGCCATGGACACGCTATCCGGAGAGCCCTCCGCGTTCTGGTAGAACGGCATCTGCAGATTGCCATTCTCGGAGGGCTGGAAGCCCCCGCTGTAAGGGAAGCTTGAAGCGCCGGCCGAGCCGTCCAAATCTCCTGCACAGGGTGTGTTGGTCTTTTCCGAAAATGCCTCTTCACGGATGTTAGTAGGGCCTGGAACTCCGCTGCGGTGGGCTTGGAGGAGACGTGATGTGAACTTGGAAGCCAGACTGGAGCTGATGGGTGTGTGAGTCCCGTTCCAGCGCTTGGAAATCTCGTCGAGGCTGTGAACGATGGAGTCAAACTCTGGTAGAATTGGTGTTCCAAGATAGACCGCATGGGTAAGCAACATTCTACCACATACAAAGAGGCAGAATGCGAACTGTGGACTTGCCAAGATAGGGGATGCTTGGAGAAACTCTGTGGCTATCCGGGACACCTCGGCCGCTGCAGCTTGACACGTTTCCGCACTAGAGGTAGACGGCAGTTTTGCTGGGATGGACTTCCACTCTGAGGAAGGGTATGCTAGCCCTTGATGGAGAAGCACAACTGCTGTATTGTGCGTGATGTGAGCTAGGATCAAGTTGGGGTCGAGGTTTCCATCGTCGTTTACCAAACAGGCTTCTCTCCATTTCTCGGGTAGAAGGACCTTCCATCTGCAGATTATGTGAGCAGGATCTCTTAACTAGGCATAGTAGGTCGTCACAGAATAAACATACTGCACTAGGCGTAGGTCGAGTTGTTTAAATCTCATTAGCCACTTTTGGACGTCGTGAGACTTTGTAAAGTCGACCTCGTGTTGGAGGAAGAACGAGGTAACCAACCTGAGACTTTCTGTAGCCTCTATGCAGAACGCAAAGCCACCCAGAGATGTCTGTTCCTCCTCGTTTTCCACGTCAACTGCCGGAAGGAAGTCTTGGCGGTGCTGCGACTGGTCCAAGATGCCAAAGAAAGGGGTAGGTGTGTGAAGCTGTTCGCTTTCTTCCCAAATAGCCCCTTCGCAAGGCAGTCTGCGGTGGACATCAGCACTAGTGAGAGAAAGATTCCAGCCGGTGCTGATGCTGCAGAACCTATCCATCAGAAACACATTCCAGAAGACGCGTCGTCGCTCCTCTGCTTCTTGCCAGCCAGTACAAGGGGTGAGAAACGCCATTCTCGTCATGAGGCTCTTGACCAAGGGGGCTTGCTCGGAAAGGTTGTCTTCCTCTTTGCTTAAACGCAACTGCTCTACGGTTCGCGCCATGCTTCCTACTATGGACCAGGCAGATGGACCACGTCCGCTTCCAATCGTGTCGAAGGCGCAGATGATCAGCGCCTGGATATTCTGGACCGAGAATACTTCCATGCTCTGCAGTATTACAGCTTGCCGGCATCTCGTTGCATAGCCCGATCGCAAAGAAGGATCTCCCTCGAGACGGGGATCGTTGGAAAACCTGATGCAAAGTGAGACGATGGCCTGCAGGATAGTCGTCACGGTCGCTCTCTGCACGGGTGTTGAGAGAAGGGCTCTAAACTTCCGAACATGCAACATTGGGATCCAGGGATGAACGGCTCTGAGGTATATCTCCACCAACGAGTCTACGAGGTCATCTGGTGGCATATCAGGAGCATCAGGAGGCGAGCGTTGCGGAGCAGGTCGTTTGAGAACCTGGCTCATGGATGAACTTGAGGCATTAGCATCCTGATTTTGGGTTGACGCTGATGATGTCGATTTCGACAATCCTAAAGCAGTAAAGGTTTCCTTAACCAAGGACGACTGCTCCTGTAGCGAGCCACTTTGAGGAGAGGGAAGTGAGTCGGCAAGTGGAAAGCCGTCCTTTTCTGTAATGCTTTTCCACATCTGTTGCCACATGATGCCCTGGCCGACAAACATGTTTTCCAGCGCCGCTAATGATGCATGATATGGATCATGATGCATGATATGGATCAGAACGAGTCAAGTACAAGCATGCAATGGCCACGGCTTAACTTACAGACTCTCTGGCTCAGGCTTTCCACCGCACCTGTGCGAAGACCAGGCTTCATCTTTACTTCGTCGTAGTGACATTCAACTCCTGCGACATGTACGTTAGCATCATGTTATCGCGGCGCAGGGCGAGAATGAGAAATGCGCAAGGTACCTATCTTTGAACAGTTGTTGCATGGCTGGTCTCTGGAGCATTTTGTCTTCTTTTTCCTGCAGGAGAAGCACGACGGACCCGACGCATCGTCCTTTGGCCCAACACGCGGCATCTTGCGAGGCCGTTCATCTTGATCTTGAAACGCTGCTTCGTCCCCAAGCTGTCCGCCTTCACCATCAACAGACTCTGGTGGACTCGACTCTGCTTGCATGTTGCTCGAGGAGGTGTACATTGAGGATGATGCCCGTGCAAGAGAAGCTGCAGAGAGAAGTTACCGACGTTTGGACCGCACCCTACCAGGGCTTGTGCCTTTTGCGGGGGCCCATGGGGTAATGATGCACAATGTCGTTTGGGTTTAGTGAAACAGCGTCACACCATGAATGAGGGGAGCGTTGCATTCCCTCCAAAGAACCGGAGGGACTCGACTTGGGCGGGCAATATGTGGTCAGCGGTCGGAGCCCGGGGTAACTTTCGGGGTAACGCCCGGTGGGAGCGTGGACTGATACAAGACTTTCCCCGGCGTCATGTAGCACATTCCTTTGGCAGTATAGAGTCCGAAAGTGTCGGTAGTCAGATCAACAAATCACATCACAGGGTATTTAAGCTTTCCCAATTCCTCGAGATCTCATCTGCATCACTGTACGCTGCATTCGCTGGTGTACTTTTGAGCCACACTATACACTATAGCCATGAGAAAGGTTCGACCAACCCTCGTACTGTAGCCTTTTGCCCAAACATTCTTAATTCAACAGACTGACTTGGTCCTCTAACTCAGGGATTCATTGCTGTCGTCGTCTCTCTGTGCGTGGCGGCTATCGACGCAAGGGTCACCAACCTGCCGACACTGAATGGTAAGTCGGACTGAAGTCGAAGTAAAAATCACTAACACAAATTGTTCAAAAGGTCCTGTTCCCTTTGTTCCGAATTTTCCCGGCGCAAAGCGACGTCCAGGAACATTTGTTCATCCTGGTCTTTGGCATACTCATGATGACCTAGAACGCATTCGAAACAACGCTTTGAAGGAAAAGGAACCCTGGAAAGGCGCATATGCTGCTTTTAGAACCAATGAGTATTCTCAGAGCGACTACACTATGAAAGGTCCAAAGGCAGTCATCTGTCGCGGTACATGCAGCAACTACACCACCTTTACAGCCGACACCCGTGCTGCGTGGCAGAACGCCTTAATGTGGTATATCAGCAAAGACAAAGGCCACTGGGATACGGCTACAAGTATACTGGATGCTTGGGGCAGCAACTTGACCGACATTGTTGGTGTAGATACATCGCTCCTGGTCGGACTCGAGGGCAGTATGTTTGTCAACGCCGCTGAGATCATGCGATGGGAGGGTAACTGGACTGAATCCGGAGCAAAATGGCAGGGTGGCTCTGGTTTCTCGAACCAACTGTATTGGCTCTTTGCCCGCCAGTCCATCATCATCGGCCAAGCAAACTACGGCATGGCGAGCATCAAAGCTCTCCTCGACTTCGCCGTTTATCTGGACGATGTCACTCTGGTAAGCATCATTGGAACCGGCGAGTGATGCAAATTCGTTGACCTCTGCCCAGTATAACTATGCGCTTTACGCTTACCTGAATGACCCGTGTGCTGGAATCTACGGCAACATAGATCCCAGCACCGGCCAGTCTTCAGAAGCTGGCCGCGATCAGAGTCATGCGCAGTCTGGTGTAGCATGGGCTGCGTATGCAGCGCGGACCATTCAATCTCAAGGCCATGACGTCTGGTCAGAAGGAGGTAACTTGTTGCTTAAGGGCTCCGAGTATTTGGCCAAGTATAGCCTAGGCACCTCGGTTCCATACGATACATCCTTCTACCGCTGCGAGGCAGTTCTAGTGAATGAACCGTGGGCCGAGATTAGCGAAAAGAATCGCGGCGTCGGATTGTTGAATGGAGGGTTAACAGGGCCAGTATGGGACATCATTTACTATGTCTATCATGTTGCTCGGGGTCGACAGGCACCGTGGACGTCCAAGGCCAAGAAGGCTTACGACACCGCAGGGGGTCAGTTATATACCAAGTCCGGGGACCATCCAGGATGGGGTGACTTGATCTGGAGTTATGAACCAGGCGAGTCTACAAAGTCTAAGAGAGGAACCATTTGGGGGGGCGGAAATATTGGCCCACAAGGGAACGGCAACATGAACATATAGATATTACTGACACGCCAGTATCGGAATTAGTACCCAAGAAAAAGCTTAAACAAGCCTTATGCTCTGCACCTCGATGCCTTCAAGGTCCTCTATGGTGAGGGAACGAGCATCCTCGCTACCGGCAGTTCTGGGATAGAATGCCTGAGGCCACCTATCAGGTCTGGTCCTTTCTTGTCTGGGCTTCAAATCCGTCGTAAAATGTCCGAGCCGCTGATATTCTGATACTTCGCCTTGCACGCTAGGCGGCTTCTGGAAGACCAATAGAGACCAGTACTGCTGTTCCGCTTCAAGCTTGGCCAAGGGTAGTAAATACAGCTGGTCGATGTCTGTTGTCAGAATTTCATCGAGGGAGACTCTTATGTTTTGATCCTTATGGAGCAGAGTCCTTGAGGCTGGGCCATTCGGTTTGCCAAGGACGACAAGTCGCCCCTTCACCTCGATAAATCCACTTCTCACTTCTCCAAAGTCATCTAAAGCCACAGGAGTAGAACTGGCTTGCTCGACTGTTACCAAAGAAGTAGCCTCTTCGGGTAGATTCTGAAACCTAACGGCGCCATCAGCTGATGCCCAGGACCACGTCGGAGCTGCCGAGTGAAAGTTAGAAACTAAACGCAAACACATTCAAAGGGTCTTCTCGCCAATATATCTACCAATCCTCTTCACCTTCTCATGAGCCGTTTCCCAAAGCAAGCCCTGAACTAGATGTCGTTTCCACAGCCCAGCTACGTAATTTGATTTCAGAACCGGCGCAAATACTCGTGCGAGACCCGCGATCGCAACAAGCTTATCGCCGGGCACTGAAAGCAGACACCTCGAGTATCTCATAATGGTGTCGTTCCACAGCGCCAAACAGTCCTTGCGCTCAAGGCCAGCAGTCCATGCCTTCAGCGTTGGGGCGGAGGGAAAGACACAGAGTTGTGAGAACAGTTCCTTGACTGTCATCTCCCGACATTCTCACACGATAAGACCTCCAAAGTGGATTGTCCTCGGTGCGAGCAAATGTTCCTGTACTACCCATTCACGACTACTCAGGGGCATATCTCTATCCGTTGTCGCTACCATTTGTGACTCAAGATCATGCCACTGGCTGTTGTCGACGTGGAAACAGTACGAGCCAGAACCAGCAGAGAATGCCTGCATAAGTGGATATCAGACTTTAGGACTCTCTAAGCTTCGTCGGAGGGAACCAGCTGTGACGGGACCTTTGGAGGCTGCAAGAGTCAGGAATGCATTGCGATACACATGTGCTATGGTGCTCGCTTCTCGATGCCATTCTGACTACCCTGTTTTTAAGCCCTGGACGATGCAAAGAGAGTCTATCCAGAGGAACCGCACTGCGAGACTTTCAGTCACTATTATGGCGTCTTGAAATGTGCACCGCAGGTTCTCGAACGAAATTCCATCTTGTATGAAGGTCCCAAGATTGTCACATGTGAGCGTGAGGAACGGCTTTATCCCCCACTGATGGCTAAGAGCCATGTATCGGCGGTCCTCGTTCTTCGGGATGTCAGCTGAGAGTTTCAGATTCATCTCATTCACGTCTATCAGGCGAGTTGGTAGCCGGCCAGGATCGACGTTTTCTCTGCAGTTGCTGTGGGTTGCAAGGCATCTTTGAAGGCATGATTGCAATGGTTGCGCTGTGACCCAACGACTCATCCAGATTCTGGCAAGACTTGATCCTGTTGCAGCATTTCTAAACGATAGTCGAGGAGACCTCGGAATCTTGTCCGGAGACACAAAGTGCACATCAAGCCTCAGAGTGGCTGCCTGTCCAATGCTGTGTAGCTCGCATTCGATCTTTCGAAGTTGATTGTTCACCTCTAGGCACGCGGCGCACTTCGCAGAGGATGCAAGGAGCTCATTGGGAGGCCTGCCTTGGGCGATGGGGATAAACCGATTCCGGTCATCACGCGGGAGTCGGTAAGAGCAGAAAGAACATCTGCCGCTCTTGGGCGGAGAATGACTCTCCTCTTCCATTGTCGTGTGGCTCTCTCCGATCAATTGGATGTGATGAGAAGTACGGGCAGGTTTGAGAGAAGAGATGGCAGGGAGACTTTGTGAGAGTGTAGAAACTACTGTGATGATTGGATTGGCTAAACAATTGACGTAAAAGATAAACTCGTAGGGTTGTGGTTTAATATACCCCCAAAACAGGCCGAGATGCCTTTGCTTGGGCATGGCCAAATCCTGTGTGGTGTTGCAAATCCAGTAATAACTCTAGAAGAAATGCGGGTACGCACCATCAAAGGAGTTGCGGCAGGCGTGCTCGAGTAACCCATGCAATCGTTCTCCGATATGGGTCAGCCCCTATCCCGTCGAAGCCCACAGTCCACCCCATCAACTCGGAACTTCACAATACAACAGATACCGTCAGTGCAATGGCGAGAGAGACGACCGAGCCCAGAATGCTAAGGGCCTTGGTAGCGATAGGTCTAACCTCCAAGTGGATGAGTATCGCGGCACTAGGGGTAGTCATAGTTCCCGCGTGAACGAAGATGCCTTCGTAAAATGCAAAGAAGCTATCGGAGTCAATATTCCTGAGTACAGCGGGCTGTCGAATGGCGGAGGTCAGGACGGTATCTTGAGTAAAGTCTCTGATGAAGAATTGGTGTTCGGATGAGGGTTTTAAACCCGACTTGGCGGTCTGGATCACGGGTCAGAAAAAGGAGGTTAAGCATTTGAGACAGGAGGTAAACTTGCCTTGGACAGTGTTGCTACAGACAGAACGATCTTTCTGAATAAGACGCAGCGATAGAAAAGTCGAGTGGTCGTGTGGACATGGGTTTTGTATGCATCGGAAACAGTCGTCATGAAAGCCAAGGGTGTCTGGCTTGGAGGAACGGGGAGGTAGACTGCCTCGATCTCGCCAGTATGAGACTCGAAGAGGATAAGACAGTAGGCTTGGGCCTCTGGCGTAGTGGGGGGCATGATATGAGTTGTTCTGTTCTGCTGTAAATGCTGTAAATGCCGTGGTAGTATTGGTCAGGGGCGGAGGTCGGCTCCAGGTTTCTATGAGGTGAGGTAAAGCGAGGGCAGCATCCGTAGTTCGCATCGTGGGAAAGGCAACCTAACAAAGACTTTAAATACTCCCCTGAAGTGAGTGGATGTGCAGAAATAGTCAGTCGAGATGGGGGTGGGACCCGACGACAGAAGACGTCAATGCTCGGAAACGGTCAAGAAATGCAGCAAGACTCGTCGATTGTACACAGCCTGGAAGATAACATGTCTGTGATGGGGCAGAAAAAATTGAATATATACATACCTGAAGGGATATAGGGGAGGTCTCCACCCTCCCAACTGTTATTGACGGTTGAGATATTTAATATGTGTATTGACGCTCGAAAGCCTTCAGTGCCTGCATATGTATTTATCTGGGCAGAAATTTGGACGCTGGTTGTCACGTTGGGGTAATTGGCCGAGGAAGCATGGCGCAGCATTCATTCTGTCTAGTGATGCAGCTAGCTGAACTCGGGCACATCGTGTAATAATAAAGGGGACTCCAATTAACAACTGGGCAGAAACGATGCCACAGCGACAGCAAGCTGGGATTGATGGTGGAGGGGAAATGACTGGTAAGTAGCTAAACCTGCGACTACCTCAGACTATACGAATTTAGCTGTAAGATTGGGTAATTCCCGATATCAGAATGTGGTCTCGCTGGGCCGCCATCTTGGTGTGGGTGGCTGTGAGTCCCGTTTAGTCTAGTTATTTGTTACACGACGTGTCTGGCCTTGCCCCAGAGTTAGCCCTGACGTCAGGCGCTGTTTTTGTCTGTAGTTGCAGACAATCGAATATCTAGACGCCACTCCGTAGATAAAAGGAAGGGCGCTGCCCCTGGTTTTCTTCGTCATGGTGCAAATTGCCGTGTTCTCGTTTCGTTTACGGTCATCTTATCTCAACAACGTCTCTGGATTGCGCCATGAACAGTGACCACGGGCAGTCGATTTGTACCCTTGCGAGAGACGACGTTGTAGTCGTCAGAGACTGTGAGATCGTGAGTAGATCAATCTTGCATGGCAGCGTTTCCCCCGCACCTGTTGGCGCAGGTTTTGTTTCATCTCAGTGATAACTGATTGATCAATGTGTTGCAGTCCATCCCACTTCATGTCTATTTGAGGGATGACCAGGGCCCGTGGCATGGCTGGGCCGGTGGTATCGCTGGGAGCAAAACTGAATTAGGGTTGCAGAAAAGACATCATGTGCGACAATTACTGGAGGCACTGGAAAATAGCCAACCCCAGGTAAGAACTCCCACGAGTCCGGCTCCCCGCACTCTCTGGCTTGCTGATTGCCAACAACCTGAAATTGCTCCACACAGGAACACACTTACGCCAAGCTGTGCGTAGGCCTCAATGTCCGTGAACCATATACTTCCTGGTCTATAGGGGCGGACCTGGGGTCTCCTTGGCGGCTGAATGAGCGTCCGTCTGTGCCCGAATCATCCTGTCCATCCCTCGAGACCGATTGTAGCAAAGATGAAGAGCTGCCTAGGCCACCACCCGAGACGAGATGCTCTCTCCAAAAGTCCACAGCTTGTGGTCCGCCATTTCAGCCGACGAGATCGATGCAACAATCGCCGCGTTCACGGAGCTCGCCGGGAGGGCTCGGCACTAAGACGCCTCCTAAGCATGCGGACACTGCAGAGCCGTGCTCTGTACCTGAACCGCAGATATTCCATTCCATCCGGCGCATACTGTCGACTGATGCCTCATACGCAGAGGAAATCATCTCGGCCGTAAAGCAGCTGCCAGATTACAAACGCACCATCCTCTTGCCGTCAGATACAACCGATCCTCAGGGCATACATGTTCCCACCGATGGCGCAGAAGGTTCAGTCCCCCCCTCTCAAGCTTCACGCAGCGCCAGGGGGAGTAGGCCATCCGAATCGCTGGCAGGGAATTCGAGGAAACGCCGCCAACCCCCAGACGATACCGATGACGGCAAAGACAGCACATGTGACGGTGAGGACGGCAATGGAAAGATCACGCAATCAGACAAGAAACAGAGAAAGTCGGAGAAACGCTGGGCGTGTCCTTACTGCCTCGCGTATCCTCATATCCTAGGCATCACCAGATTCAGCACTTGTCGGCCTCCCGGATTTTTGAGGAAGCGAAGCGACTGGAGGTGAGTCAAGAACCGGCCTAAAGTTGATCGTCTTTTCCCATACTGAAGAGTACTAGGGACCATTTGAAGAAGTATCATTCTCCAGAAGCGTGGCTGAAAGATCAGTGCCAAGCCAATGCACTGTTCTACATGGATGTCCAACAGTGGCGAGAGGCCCAACAGCAAATTGACGCCGCGGACCAGAATCGCCCTCGACGTTACGAAGATTGGTTTCAAGTGCAAAAAGCCTGCTTCCTTGCTGTTTGGCGCATCGTCTTCCCTGAAAGTCGATTTTCCAGCCTTCAAGAACCAGTCTCGCCTTGCAAGTTGCAATCTGAACTATAGCACTGATTATGATATAACGATCGCTAACTATGGCCCAGTTCATCCAGACAGTGACGATATTGCGAACCTTGGGCCTCAGGGCCAGGTGTTGCTCGAAGCGCTCTTCGGCGTCAGAGCAGGACGAGCCATTAGAGCCGTCTCCGTTGCATCTTTACAAGACTTTCGCCCAAGCCACGCCGAATATTTGGAGATAATGTCTGAGGCATTCGCAATAGTCACGAGTAACTCGCCTAGTATCGCCCAATGGGTTGTCAACGCGTCCTCTGAGACACTGCAAGCTGCTGTGGCAGACTACGCTGGACAAGCTGAACGCCAGCCCACACCCACTTCGCAAAACCAGCCCTTAAGGGGTAACGCTCCTGGAGAGCCAACACCTGAGCCTGTATCAATCGAGCCGGGTCCGTCGTCGTGGACTGGTACGGAAGAGACTAATCCTATGAGCGTCGCCATGGTCCCGCTATCGCATTCTGGCGCTCAGTTTTACATGCAAGTGCCGTCCAACTACTCATCTCGACTCGACCAGCTACCGGTGTTCTTACATATTACGGCGTCTACATCGTCCACTGTGCAATTGAACAGCCAGGCCCTCACGACGCCTGCCGGAGCGATGCCGATTGCAGTCTCCACCACGGCTATGAATCCCTTGTTCAATACCACGCGTAATCCGGCTTTATTAAACTCATTCTGGGACTACGTTAGATACCCTAAATTAACAAGTAAGTTTGAATGGTGTCTGAGAACCAGCAAAAAACGTGAGCGACCAATTTATTCTACATTAACGAATTACTGAGTATGGTACCTCAGCAATTGCCAATGTTTGGTATGGTTGTATTTAACAATAGCATTGACGACATTAGCAGCTATTGTCAAAACTCGGGTTCATATATACGCGCCAATATACACAGATATTTTCATGATTTTCCACGTATAGGGCCTCGCTATATTATTCACGAGGACTGGCATTTAGCCTCGCGGTAGCGATATGATATGCTATTATACTCGCCGTCCCTCTTGATTACCCAAAGTCCACGACGCCTAAAAGGCGTGCTTGGATCAGTCAGCTTGGTTATAAACTCGAGCAATTTATAAGCAAATGACGTCATGTTGAGAATGAATCAGTCCATTTTTACAAAGCGTCTCGGTATAAGAGAAATTCAATTTCCCCGCGAAGTGACGATTCTGTGATCTCAACTCATCAACTCCATCAAGCAATTGCATCATCATCACCATCAGCGCTGTCATTATGGCCTCCAAGTCCTTCTACGCCGTTATCGCTGGGGCCGGCCCTGGAACTGGTAAGCCTCTCTCCACACAATGTGGAGATCTCCACTCATAGCTCCAACAGGTCGTGCAGCAGCTCTCAGGTTCGCTCAGAAGTACCCCGTCGTGTTGCTCGCGCGTAGACCTGAAAGCTACGAACAGGCCGCGGCGGATGTCAAGAAAGCAGGAGGTCAGGCGATCGGGATTACCACAGATGTTACCGATCCCGCTTCACTCAAAAAGGCCTTCGAATCTATCAGCAAGGAGCTACCAGGAAGTAAACTCGCAGCGGCCGTCTACAATGTCAACACCGGGTTCGCCAAGAAGCCATTCTTGGAACTGAAGATTGAGGATATAGATGCTGGCCTCGATGGCGGTGTGTATGTACCACTTAACGAACCGTAGCCGTCCTGAACTGACACGTCAAAGGCGCGCATTCTTCCACTTTGCTCAGGCTACTTTGCCACTTCTCCAAGACGCAGTATCCGACTCTACCTACCCGCCAACCCTGATCATCACTGGAGCCACGGCATCCATCAAGGGTTCGGCTCAGTTTGCATCCTTTGCTGCCGGCAAGTGGGCGTTGCGAGCTCTGGGGCAGTCGCTTGCTCGGGAGTTTGGTCCCAAGGGAGTCCACGTGGCGCATGCTATCATTGACGGGGTCATTGACGTCCCTAACACTAAGGACTGGAAAGTCAACGACGGGGCTGAGGATGGGAAGATTAAACCGGAGGCGGTGAGTTTTACCCTGGAGTGTTGGGGTAATTGAATGTTGACTAATGTTTCTCAGATCGCAGAGGCATACTGGAACCTTCACACCCAACATCGATCGGCATTCACCCAAGAGATTGATATCCGACCGTATGTCGAGAATTTCTAGTATATTCAATCTAGGTCATAAAGTTATCAACGACCCAAGCGAGTCACTCGATCGCTGACGTGAACAACGTCAATGTCAAATACCAATAGCTATAATGAATCTAACTGGCTAGTTGGTTATGATCATGAGAATTACAAGTTTATCAGATAGTCCCCTGTAGCGTAGAATCATAAAAGAAGGACGGTGTTCAAGTCTATGCTTTTGGAACCTTACCACTCAACCTCCTTGCCCTTAGAATCACACAGCCCTTGGCAAAATGCAATCTCTTCCTGGATTCCACTCCTGGCCGCCGTGCGCCTTGCCGGCCAAATCTCGCCACCTGCCTTCTGCTCACTCTCTCGGTGCTGGACAACGGCTTCCTTGAGGAGCTTCTGGAAAAAAAGCACGCCCTTTTCGTTGAACGCGTTCAGATCGCCGGTGACATAGACACCCGCATTTAGGTTCTTCTGGGCCGCGTTGCAAAGGCCCTTGTCTTCTGACTCGACCTGCTTGAAGAACTTGTCAACTTCGTCGAATTCTTCGTCTGTCGCGTCTTTGTGGCGGTAGACTTCGTATTGCATTGATGTTGTGGTTGCAGAAGTTGGGACTACCCGCATGATATAGTAGTATTTTGTTCTGATCAAGACCCAAGAGTCAGTCATGTTTCATTCACGAGTATCTTTCATGAATAACAAGTACTCACGTCATCGTGACAGAGGCGTTGGGAAAGAAAAATGTTGGTGCGGCATTGAGGCCCGAGTCGTGTCCTGGCTTGTCCTCTACAAAGTGCTGAATTTGGCCTCCTTTGGTCTCAACTTTGTATGTTTTCAGGTCGGAGGTTGCGGCGATTCCAGGGTGAGCAACGCCGCAGTGGTAGCACTGAAAACCCAGTTAGAAATGTTTTCTTGGGTGACTCGAGATAGACTTGTCGTACCTCATTGTAGTTATCAACCAGAGTCTTCCAGTTGTAGTCCCCGTTCATATCCCATGCATGATCGAAGGAGTAGTCCTCCATGTTGAAAATTGCGAGTCGAGGATGTGTGTCTGAACCCTCAAAGTCGCTCTTCCATGGGACAGAAGGTTTGTCTCCTCCATCGAGGTTAACCCAGACGAAGCCTCTCGTGTCAATGTGCACGTGAATCTTGAATAGGCTGTTGCCCTCTTTGTCGAACGTCTCCATGTTTTCGAACCGCGGAGCCTTTGCAAGTTTGCCGCTCAAGCCATATGACCACCCTAGATTACGAAACCAACGTTAAATGACTCACTCTCCCGAAGCTTGATGATGGAGACACTCGCGTACCGTGATACTTGCAAGCCAGGATGCTGACATTCCCTGCCTCCTTGGTCACGACAGGAAACGCCCTATGGCGGCATATGTTGTGGAATCCATTCAGCTCTCCTTGGCGATCAAGACAGAGGAAGAAGGAGAAGCCCGCTTCGTTATAGGTAACAAAATCGCCCGCTTTTGCAAAACGGCTACGATGTGTGACGAGTACCCATCGCTTGGAAAAGATTGCCCGTCTCTCTAACTCGTACATGGCAGGCTCTCGGTACCAGGATGCTGGCAAGGCACGGGGCACATCAGCGGGCTCTGCTGGGGCGCTCTTTGACGACAGGAATTGAAACATGCTGAAGTTGGCTAGATTTGCAGAGAATCAGGCAGTTGGCTGGTTGACGGTAGTGGGTTATGCTATGGCATATGAAAGTCGTGGCTTTATATAGATGAAGTGAATAAAGGCTGCACATGGAGGTTATCTCGACATGCCGAACCAGCGTTAAGTTATGACGCTACAATCACGGTCCACAGATTAGTAACTAACCCCATCCTTATCAAGTCAGTCCATGTCGCACTTTACAGCCGTGTTGGGCTTAGCGGATGGCTTGGTATATCTGCCGCAGCCCACGGGCCAGTCTTCCCCGTGGGGATGGTCAGCTGGACAAGTTGATTAGACTAGCTTTGAGTTCTTTAACTTTCAAGGGCGAGCCCTGGTAAATGCGGGGTTGCATCAGATTACGTACCTTCGGATCCGGCCTGGCTGCTTGATCCTGGGCGTTATCACCTCGCACATTTCATCCTCTCTTGGTTTAGCGCTGTTTGCCGTTGACCCTGGGGCGTTGAGGCTGGCTCATGCTATTCATTATGATATTGTAGCGTGTCTTGACCTCTGATGTATAACTTCCGCATGATAGCCATCGATAAAGACTGCCTCATCCTTCCGTGGTACTGACTCCGAATATCGAGCCTAAGCCATTGTCATCAGCTTCAATCTACTCGCTCTTCACAATGTCCTCGCAAATCGACAGCGAGAAGAAACCGGGCGTAGCCAATGCCGACCATGAGCGTCTGGCGGATTTTGGCTATGTCCCACAGCTCAAAGTCCGTTTGTCCCGATTGCCCTTGGGCTACCTATGTCAACTAACGTGATGGACAACAGCGCAACTTTTCGCGGACCTCTATGCTGGCACTATGCGTGTCTCTCATGGCTACATGGGAAGCGTTGTGCAGGTGAGAGCCTCAAAGTTCCCGTTTCCGACATGCTCTAACCAGTCCTTAGCTCAATGGCGACGGGATTGATCAGTGGAGGCCCAGTTTCATTAGTATACGGAGCCATCCTGGCCGCCATCGGGTCACTCTGTTCTGCCATGTCTCTGGCCGAGTTGGCTTCTGGGTAAGTTGATACACTGCATGTCAAAGACGACCCCCTAACCCATGCCTTATTTAGCCTTCCTACAGCAGGAGGACAGTATCATTTCGTCGCAGCCCTGGCCCCGAAATCCACATCGACAGTGAGCAGTTGGTTTGCGGGCTACATCACGTAAGAGAACCCGCCATGGCAATGACCCTGAAGGCAATGACCCTGAAGCTCGAGCTGACCCTTTCCTCCCAGGACTTTCGGCTGGATCACCGTCTCCGGGAGTGCGCCGTTCCTCGCCGGTACCATGATACAGGGCCTTCTGGTCCTCAACTACCCGGATACATACGTTTTCCAAAGATGGCATGGGACCTTTTTATTCTGGGCGGTTCTTGTCCTCGCAGCAAGCATTTGCATCTTTTGCAGCCACATCTTGCCTATGATTGAGAAGGTGTCCCTGGTCCTCCACGTGTCTCTCTTCTTGGTCCTCCTCATTGTCATGGTGACCGTTTCGCCGACAAAGAACTCGGCTGCTTTCGTCTTTACAAGCTTCGAGAACAATTCGGGATGGTCGAGTGACGGTATTGCCTGGTGCATCGGCATGCTCAGCTCCTGCTACGTCGTGATCGGCTACGACGGAGCGACACATCTCAGCGAGGAGATGCACAACCCAGAAATGGGTGTCCCTTACGCCATGGTCGGCAGCGTCATTGTCAATACCCTGATGGGTTTCGCCTTCTTGTTGGCTTTGCTGTTTTCCATGGGCGATATCACGGCCGCACTCAACACAAATACCGGATTCCCGGTCATACAGATTTTCTACAACATCACAGGTAGCAACAGGGCGACGACAGCCATGTCATGTGCAGTCGTCCTCATGGCTACCTTGGCTACGATTCCGCTATTGGCATCGACGGCGCGCGTTATGTGGGCGTTCGCGAGAGACCAAGGTATGTAGCGCCTGTTCTCATCTCTGCCTAGGGCAATGACTGACTTATTAGGGCTGCCATTCTCCGGCTTTATTTCTAGAGTCGAGAAGAAGCGCAGTATCCCAACTGTGGCAATCTGCATCACGACGCTCATCCTGATGATCATTGGGCTCATCAACATCGGCTCTACGACAGCATTCAACGCGATCCTCTCTCTGGCCGTGGTCAGCCTTGAAATATCCTACCTGATGCCCATTATCCTACTTATATGGCGTCGGCTCACGGCGCCCGAGTCGTTGAACTGGGGACCGTTTCGACTCGGCAAAGCGGGCATTTTCATCAACGTGATTGCCGTCATCTATCTGGTCTTTACCGCTATATTTTCGCTCTTCCCTCCTTACCAACCAGTCAATGCGCAGAACATGAACTACTCATCGCTCGTGCTGGGTGCGACGTTGCTATTTGGGTTTGTGTACTGGCCATTCTCGGCGAGGAAGAAGTACTCGGGGCCGTTGAATGAAACGGAGGGGGTAGTAGCGCCTCCCACTGTGTCGATGGGGGAAAGATAGCTGGATAAGTTATCTCTAGGTAACTCGGAATCGAATCGGAACCTCGGAAGTATCCCGATTCTAGATGTATCCACTCTGTTATCTCCTTTGCAGAATCAAGCCAGCGATAATTAAGCTAGTTCCTGGAAGATAAATGCACTTTATCAAAGATTATACTATACATTCCTCCTTTATGGTGGCAGGCTCTTATCTGTCAAGATGATGTTTCTGATAACTACCTACATCATACTCGGTGATTTGCTCGAGACCCTTGCCTGCTTGATATCATCCTCATGCTGATAGCGACGATACGGCCAATCACAATTTCCACTATTCCAAGTTGCCCTAACCACTTCTGCACTAGCAAGCTATCTTTATCGGGGAACGCTTCCCCAGAACGCGGGGTAACAGGGGTTTCAGTACGTACTAAGTTGTACTGTACCTAGATAAAACCAGCAGTGCCTTGTTACGGCACCTCGACCTTTCCGCATAAATTACCCCTTCGCCTCAGCTGCCATGGCAGACAAACTTCAACGAAATTGTGCTAGAAGGCGCAAAACCAGGAGTGAGTGGTTCCCCGGGCTTGTTTCGCTCCGTTGCCGTTGCCAACAGTGTTCGTTGCCGTTGCTAACGGTGTTGGTTCAGCCGGCTGTTCCGTATGCAAGCGACGCGTAAGTCAGCCTCGATCGCCCAACGCCGTCTTTGCTCATCAATAGATAGAGACTGAAATGCGACGAACAAAAGCCGAGCTGCAGACGATGCATCAACATCGGCGTCGAATGCCCGGGATACGCGCGGCCCGTCAGGTGGTCAACCAAATACGAGAAGAGCCTCGCCCCAACATGGGAATCCTTGGACCCTTGCAGCGATTCCTCTTCCTGGTTCGATAAAGAGGCCAGAAAGCTCTCGAGCATCATTGAGCCAATGCCTGATACTACCAGCCGCCAGCCTCGCCAAGCCGAGTATGCAGGCTCCCCGACTGCTGTGGCATCGACAGCCCACTCCCCCATGACCCCTGATACCACGGCATCTTCGCATTCTCCTGGGTTGCCAGAAATGGACCGTGAACCCTCGGAAATCCGCAGCATGTACCTATCGGCCGATGAATCTGAACCTTCCCCTCTTTCTACGGACCCGGACTCTCGGGATGACCTCGCCGACGAGTTCGACGAGACAGAGCATGGCACACATTCCGAGCTCTGTACAGCAGACGATATAACGTCCCTGACTTTCTACGCACCTGTCGAACAGTCTGCAGAGTTGCTCAACCATTATTTCTCCATTGTCTGTCCCATCAACTCTGCCTTCGACTCGTTGCACAACCCATTCCGATCAGAAGTGTCACGAATGATCGGTCGCTCGCCTCTGCTATTCTATTGCGTCTTGAGCATGTCCGCGGCACATCTCTACCAAGGCGTCGAACCTAAAAGCAGTATTGCCCTGCAATTCCAGACCGAAGCGATATCACACCTCTCAGGGGAGTTATCTCAAATAGCCACCATCGCCCCGAGGGAGCCTGATGCTCGAGTCAGTAAATCGGGAGCACTGGCCTTACGAAAGACGTTTCATGTCCAAGATGATGTCTTGCTGGCCGTTATTCTTCTAGGCATGACATCGGTTCGTTTCTCATTCCTCGCCTAGGTTTTGTTCAATCGGCTACTGACAGTATTCTCCCAGGCCTGGCATGATGCTTCCTCTACGGGCGTGTCTCACCTTTATGGGTCGCGACAGCTGTTTAAGACGTGGGTCATCTCAAACGATTTAGAGGATCCTAAAAAGCGAGCATCCATGACTCAGAACCAGTGTTTTCTCGTGTCCTCCATGATATACTGGGAGGCCATGAGTTCATTTATCACAGACCAGGAACCAGAAGCGCTGTCATATCTGGACATCTTTTGCGACCCAACCCCCCCATCAATCATATATCCGTGTCCCTGGACCGGTGTTGGAACCCCCGTCTTCGTCTTCCTTGCAAGAACAGCCACACTACTCAGAAACAACAGAGTCTTGCGACATCTCAGGCTGTTCAAAACGGGCGAGCCACATCGCAAGGCCCTATACTCGGAGCTCTTCGAAAAAGCGTCTGTCCTGGAGCAAGACATCATCAAATTCCGATTTCCTTTTGTCGGTTTAATTGAGGATATGGGTGATGTTTGTACGCCTCCGGATCATTTTCTTGCCGTTGCGCGCTGCTACCGATTAGCCTGTTTGCTCGAGGTGTACCGTGGGTTTCCCGAGATCGTGGAATCACAAACGATTTTGGAGCAAGCTGTCGAGATTCCATTCGGAGATTGCGATAACCAGACGCACTTGATTCTGGGTCTCGCGTTTGGGATCCTAGGTATTCTCGAAACGATACCTAGCAGCTCCGGCACAATCTCGATACAACTGTTGGCGCTGCTGATTGCAGGCAGTGCGTTGGGCCTTGTCACCCCCGGACAGGCCCAGAGCGCCACCCCCGGGGGAATGTCGTTGTACCAAGAAGTGACACGGTGGAGATGTTTTGTGCGGCAACGCATTCTGTACTTGTATGTCGCCGTCGGCTTGCGGCCAGTGAATCACGCTACGCTCATCCTTGAGGAGGTTTGGTCACGCATGGACATGGCGATGGGTTGTGGAAGTCAGGTTGGCGGTGAGGACAGAACGCCGGCTGCTCAGATACACTGGCTGGACATTATGTGCGAGAAGAAACTGGAAACCGTGTTTGGCTAAGGCCCATGTTTGGCTAAGGCTGGGGAACTGCATGATGGCCTTACTTGATTGTACTTGAACAATCCACATCCCCTGCATCACCTCCACCGAGTCGCCTTGTGGTATCTAACGTTTTGTGCCCCATTTCCAAACCCAAGCTCTTATCATTTCCGCTAGAAATCACAGCTTTGCCCTCTGGTCACAGAAAAAGGCCAGGGCGTACGTCTCTGTTGTAAACGAGATGGTGGAGCCCTTGGGGAACAGCATGACGTCGCCAGGTTTCGCCGTCACCTTGGCACCAGTCTCATCTTGGACCACACATTGACCCTCGATAAAATGTTTTGCTTCGTCGAACTCGTAGGTGAAGACCAAGGGGTTGCCCTTCTCGATACGAAAGAACCCCGCTGATATAGGTGTTGTCGCGCCAGTATCGCTTGTTGAGACAACGTCTTTGACACGTTAGTTCAGTGGCCGTTATGAAGATCGAATCAAGGATAGACTTACCACCTCCGAAAGCGGTGCCGGAATCATCCATGGGAGGCGGCTTGACGGCCGCTGCTTGGGCTTTGTAAACAAACGGCATGATGGACAAGTATATACTGTACGGATAGTTGCCTGGATAATTGGCAGCTTAATTACTGATTGATGGTGCGACGGGATCTATCGATGTATTTGAGTCTCTGGGCAGGCAGCTCAAGATCGCCGCTGTTTCAGCCTAAGTCCTAATAAAGATAAAGAATACGGGTTCGAGCTGCTTGGCAGACCTCGCACAATTTTTCCGAATGAGGAAAGGCTCCTTCACACACAGCCAAGGGTTCCTAGAACAGCCAAGTAGCACCAACTTAAAGACCATGTCCCCTCAATGATCCTCGGATCCCATTAGAACAGCACAGCATCGGTCAACGTCTATCCAGTCTCTTTTAATTTTCAATATTGCGTTGCATCATGCCCCCCTCTCAGGAAGGTTATCTGTGGACCCCTGCGGGTGATACGGTCGGTCTCACCACCGACGCCGTTGTCAATGGCACGCCAAACTCGTTGATCCGTGATCGGTACGATGTCGTTGTCATCGGAACTGGCTTTGCCGGCCTAGTCGCGGCTCGGAATCTCAGCCGGAACTCCAACCTCAAAGTTCTTCTTCTGGAAGGCCGCGATCGCATCGGTGGGAGAACGTGGACTGCGAAAGCCTTGGGGGAGGAGTTTGAAATGGGAGGGACTTGGATCCATTGGTAAGTTGGCTCTATTTAGCCTGTCACCATTCGCTGATAGAGTCACTATAGGAACCAGCCTCATGTATATTCAGAACTACATCGCTATGGGCTGCAGTCTAACCTAAAGACCTCAGCGGGGACAGCCGATGCTAAAAGTAATACGTACACGGCCGCCTTTGCAAGCCCCAAACAGTTGGATTGCGATGAGGTCAACTCAGCTGTCCAAAGAGCCGCAGATGCCTTCTTCTCCATTGACGGCTTGTCCAGCCGCGACTTGATGCCATATCCTCACGAGCCATTCCGCCAACCTACGCCATGGGTCAAATACGACCATCTCTCCGCCAAAGACCGCCTAGACCAGCTTGACATACCTCAAATCGAGAAAGACTTGTTTGACGGTATGATAAGTTCGTTCGGCGCTGTGCCTGGTAATCAATGCGGCTTTACCGAGGTGTTACGCTGGTATGCACTTGGAGGGCACTCGATGGCTGGCGTTTTTGAGCTTGCCGGTATTTACAAGCTTGGTAAGGGAGGAATGACCTTGCTAGCAAGGTCTATATTGGCCGAGTATCGCGGCCATTTGCTGTTCAACACCGTTATCGACAAAGTTGAACAGAAAAAAGGGGCCGTCATTCTGTCTGCCAAAGACGGCAGGCAGATTGAAGCGAACTATGTAATCTCGACAGTCCCCCTGTAAGTGCTCACACTGGTCAAATCTAACCCTTTGTCAAGCTAACCATCAACAAGAAACTGCCTATCGGATGTTTCTTTCACTCCGGCCCTCTCGCCACTCCGCCAGGAGGCTATCAAGGCTGGTCACATTAACCAGGGCGCCAAGATTCACTTCAAACTAGCACAAACCGAACCAGGATGGTTCTCAATGGCAAGCGGCTACGGCAAATCGCCGTGGTGTTTCGCCTTTTCCGACCACAACGGGACTGCTAAGAAAGATGGCACGTTTTGCATCGGATTTGGCTATGGCTCCCATCTTACGGATCCCCGCGCAAGCACAGATATCATTTCCACTTTCAAGGAGTACCTGAAGCCCGACGCTGAGGTCAAGGCGTACCTGACCCACGACTGGATGAACGACAGCCTTGCCAAGGGCACGTGGAGCTGTTGGGGTCCCAACTCCATGTCCAGGTGGCTCAAGGAGCTCCAGAAGCCGGATGGCAGGGTCTACTTTGCCAGCGCTGATTGGGCTGATGGGTGGAGAGGATTTGTCGACGGTGCGATTGAGAGAGGCGTGAGTGCGAGCATGGATGTTGAACGATTGCTACGTGAAGAGCGAATCAGCTCTAGGATCTAGAGATAGTTCCTAGCGTGGATGGGTTGATGCTAAGCGTGTTTGTATTGCATTACCTGGTTGTTCTCGTCGATTGAGCTTAGCACTTCGATCAAGCAGGCCAGAAGCAGTGGCGGATCAGGAAGTTATGCGAGAGAGGAGGCAAAAATCAGGAAACTTTTATTTACCTATGTAAATTAAATCAAAGGAAGCAATCTAAGTTATTGCTGTTGATATTCCAATTGGCTTTGTCAATTCATCCTGACTTATCCCTGCGTGTTGTCTCTTGTCATATGAGAGTGATGCAAAGCAGTTGCATTACCATCAAGTGACCATTCAGGAGATCCCAATCTCCAGTTGACGCGGAATCAGACCAACTATGATCCGGTGGATCTCAACATGCATAAGTTACGTGACCTCAGCTGATGTCACCACTCGGCATTTCATCTTACCCTTCTTCCAACGCTTCTTCCTGCTCTCACTAGCATCATCAGCAACAATGCCTTTTTACCAGGTTTATCACTCATATTCCCTCGATGAGGACCAACGACAATCCATTGCCACCGCCATCACCGACCTGCACTGCAGTGCTTTCATGACGCCTTCATTCTTCGTGCACGTACACTTTGTCCAGGAGGATGTTAGCAACAGGACATACTTTTTAGGTGGCAACCCTTGCGCAGTCACTTTGAATCGTATCATCGGTTTTGTGCGCACGTCTCCCAGGCGCTCAAAGGCGGATTTTGATCAACTGGCCAGTCAAATTGAGGACGAGTGGTATGAGGCATTGCAGACATGTGCACCGACTGGAAAGAATGAGTGGAACAAGGAAGATGAGGCCAAGAGGCTCCTGAAGGTGACGTTTCTGCCCATGATCACTGTCCGCGAGGGAGGCATGGCTATACCCGAGGCAGGCCAGGAGGGGCGTTGGCTCAAAGAGCAGATGCCTTATTTCCAGGAGATGAGCAATAAGGGTATACAGGACTTTACCGAACTGCTGCAGGAGTTGGAAGAGAGAGATGATTTGAAGGAGCAGGTACAGTAATAGGGGTGGAGGAAGAGTGCTGCAGGCAGGGAGCGAGATGCAGTAACGATATCTCCCGTAACTTCACTGAGCATAGCACCAATTCGCCTTCTACCCCTCAGCGGGGTCACACCAGTTCACTCCTCTAGTGCTGATATCCGAGAACCGCATCCTCAAAGTCAAATCCGAGGGCATTCCCGGTTTGCGCCCGCTACTCAGTAATGCAACAACCAATTCGCAATCAAGCTGTTCCAAGACCTTGATGTCCTGAACGCCCTGAACTGAATGTCTACAGGTGTGCTCATGAGTTTTCAGTGCGACAAGAATCCTTTGCAATGCTCGTCAAACGCCTTCTCACCCGGACACCGTAACAAGTGTGAGCTATGGACCTATGGTTATCTCCGAAACATGAGTCTTACAATCCTCATTATTCCCCGCAAACTCCGGCACCACGAGGGGAGCCCCAATCCGACCACGACCGACCTCGTATCGTTTAGCTCCTCATTGGAGACTTCCCAAGTACAGTAAGCGGTCCCCGGGAATGGTGAAGTCAAATCCGTGATCTGGGCCTAAGGGTTCCAGACTGTCGTCCGGAACTCGGACCTTCAAAACACTTGCCAAGTTAACAGCGGCATAGCCCTAGCCTCGGATGTAGATATAATGTACCTGTTCCTTTTCCAAGCCAGATAGGTATAAGTACAGCGACTGGACTAGATAAGTAATTTCCGTTTGTTGCCCTCTACGCCAACTTCCAGCAATCTTCTCTCAATCAGATTCCCTCTCTTTGGCCCATCAGCCTTTTGCTCTCCAGTAGAGCTAACGGGTCTTCAATATGCCTAAAGTCCTCATTCTCGGCGCTACCGGCTACCTTGGCAAGAGACTTGCTGACGCCCTCGTCCGCAGCGGCCAGCACAGAGTGTACGGTGTCGCTCGCAACCAAGCCAAAGCATCATCTCTGGCTGCAGCTGAGGTCACTCCCATAATTTGCCCGGACCCAGTCGGAGAGCCAGAGACCTACCTCAACGCCATCCGCGAGCGTCACATCGACATTGTCGTGGATGTTGCAGGAGCCAATCACGACTCAGCAAAGTTCCTCAACGATGCTAAGCAGATGGGTCAAGAACGCATGACAAGCTATAAGGATGCAGGCTTTCACTTTGGCCCTAAGCTCGGATTCATCTATTGCTCAGGGACATGGGTTCATGGATCGAGCGAAAACCCGATCAATGATCTCGATATCGCTGGCCGCAGCGCAACGACTCCACCACAAACCTTGGTTGCGTGGCGCGCTGAACTCGAAAACACGATTCTGGCTTCTTCAGACGTCCTAGACGTCGCTGTCATCCGACCAGGCCTGATCTACGGTCGTGAAAGCACCATCTGGACCCCGTTCATCCTCCCCATACTACAAGCCGCCAAGAGTGGCAGCTCAGATCCCGTCAGAATTCCACTACGGGCCGAGGCCAAACCGGGATTGGTTCATGTTGATGATGTTGCAACGGGCTTCAAGTGCGCTATCGAGAAGCTGTCTCTTATCAACGGCGGTTCTACCTACCCGGTGTTTGACCTGGTAACTAGCCAGGAAAGCATGCAAGGCATTTTTGATGCTTTGGCTTCGACGTGGCAGCTCAAAGGACAGTTTGAATTGGCTGGTCCGGGTGGTGATTTATTCGCAGAGGCGATGAGCACGACCATGAGGGGGTCATCAGACCGAGCCAAGCAGTTGCTCGGCTGGGAACCGGCAAGAGTGAATGGTTTTATCTCGGACATGGACGTGTACGCTGCTGCATTTGTTTCTCAGCATTAGGCGGAGCTATTTAAAGTGGTATTTTGCTCGGTTTATAGTTTTGTTGTCTGGGAAGTATAGTAAAAGTAATGGTATAGACGATCTACAATATCACTGGAACTCCTTGCCAACTGTAAAGACCGGTTTTCCGATCCCAGTTAAATACTCACCTGCTGCAGCTTCTTGATGATGACTTCAAAGAATCTCGCCTGCAGTTGCATCGCAGCAAGTGATCCGTCATCTCTTCCCTTTGAGCTCTCCACAATACCAAAGGCAGAAGACCCAGTCAAACAGGTCGTGATGATATCCGCGACAACATCACCCAAATAACTCCGAACGTCCGACCCATAACCTCCCTCTAGCAATCTGGCCTTGACGCCTGCAATCTCCCGGGGCTTTAAAAGCTGCGCGCTGTCAAACCCAAGGATAGAATAGATGGGCTTCCAGTACGCAATCTCGAGTAGCACTACACCAAGAGAGTATATATCGTGGTGCTTCTTAAACCCGAAACCATGCACACCCTCCCTTGGCCCACCATGAACAGCAGGATGGCGATACAAGTCTTCTGCTGCCACAGCTGGTGGACTCTCCGACATGTAGTCAATGGTCTCGGGGCGAGAGTAGTCGAACCCAGATAAATATGGCTTGGTCAGATCCATGCCACCGGAGTATTCTCAAAAGAAGATGACGCTCTGACTTCGGAGACCCTTGTGCAGCCAGTTCACTGCGTGGAGCTTTTCTACAAACTCTGCCAGCGCCCTCATGAGCTTCACGCGGACAGTGATACGTGCTAGGACCTTGTTCCAGTTTGTCAAGTCGTGACAATAATCACCACCTTTGAGTATATGTATATCATCCCCACCGGGCCCGAGGCCTGATAGGTGCTTTGCTCAGGAAGAGGACTCTAAGCACTCCTCTAGCTATTAAACATTGTCCAATACCACCTTCGTCCGTATTATGAGACCTTACGTGGTGACGACGAAGTGCCTGAGGAGCCCCCCAAGTCCCAGCTACTATCCAAACCCTGAAGCACACACAACCCGAAGCCATCACGGTCCTTTTGCAAAAAGACCAAAAGGCTTCTACCCGAGGAATTTCTTCGAATAGGCCTGGACAAGTGGCCCCCACAGCCCAACGACCCTCTCTCCGAAAAGAAGATTCTTGTCGACGCTGTCTTCACTCATATTTCCGAGCTCCTAAGCGACTACGGCAAATATGAATGGAGCCTTTGTCCCCGAACCTTCTCCCTCCTATGGATGCTTGGCATTCCGGAGAAGATGGATACTTTTGTTGCTGAGGGAAGAACAGACCACTATCTCCCTTATAACGAAGGCAATATTCCAGACATCATCAAAGGCTCGCAACTACGGGCCAAGTTTCTGAGCTTCCAGAGCATGGTCCGATGTCGTCGAGCGAACGACCTCTCCGAACTCGAAGACGGAGGAAAACACGTTCATATCCGCGGCAATACCGATGCCTACTTCTACTTCCTCGACAATCTCGGCCGTGGTCGCTTTGCACAAGTCGACAAAGTGTACAGCCGGGGGACTTTGAAGACATACGCTTTGAAGCAAATCAGAAGAGGTCAGTCGGTGCTTGAGGATAAATTTCAGCTGGCAGCATTTGAGAAGGAATTGCTCGCCCTGAAAGCAATCTCTCACCGAAATGTCGTCAAATTGGCTGGCTCATACACCGACTCGAAAGCACTAGGACTGACCATGCGCTCTGTGGCAGACACGGATCTACAGCATTACCTCGACTCTGTGGATGTGGATCCAAGTATGAGGAAGAGGAGGCTAAGATGTTTCTTTGGGTGCCTCTCAACTGCACTGGCGTACATACACAAGAAGAATATCCGACGCGAGGACATCAAGCCAAGCAATGTGCTAGTCAAGAGCGGTCAGGTCCTACTGGCGGATTTGAGGACCTCAAGAATTTGTCTTGATGGACATCTGACCACAAATGGGGAGTCCAAAGCTGGAACACCGAGGTACTGGGCACCTGAAGTAATGGACGGAGCGGACCGAAATACCGCAAGTGACATTTGGTCCCTGGGATGCGTCTTCTTAGAAATGGCCACTACCCTCTTCGGCTACAGCCACGACGACATGCGAGCATTCTAGTCTCAAACCAGCAAAGAGATCTGGCGCGTAACTTGTCTCAACCCTCCCTCCACCCGTCTTTGGATCGAGAAGCTCCGAGGCTCAGGTGCAGGGTCCGATTCCCCGGTTCTTGACTGGACAGAATGGATGTTACAAGAAGATCCAAACGACCGACCCACTGCCGCCCAACTTCGGTCCAAGATTCTAGATACGCAGACAGATTTTGACTACATCTATTGTTATTTTTATTGTGCGTCTAGTGATGGAATTGAACAGTCAGAGAGTCCCGAGTCAGGAACCATGGCGACAATCGATCCTCCTCTCGGGGATGAATCAGAACTACCAGACTCGGCTCCCATTGCTCCAAGCCAAAACTCTAAATTCTCTGGAGATACGGAGGTCGTAGGCACGTCTTCTGCCCCTAACAAGTAGCTGCCGCCTTCAGTCGATCCTCATCCACAACCTCCACCTGTTCAGGATGATACAGAGAAGAAAGCTGAGGAGCAATCCGGAGCACCAGATGAAGATTCGACCATCCCGGTTACGGCTACAAATATTAAGCCACCGACAAAAGCCGTAAGCCTTTCGGCTGATGAAGATGACACTGAAGTAATTGAGCTCGGGTCTGACACCAAAATCAACGAGGACCCTAACCAGCAGCACTTTATTGGCCTTCCAAAGGACCGGCGGCCAGAGCCGATGCATCCTCGCGAGTTACAATTCGATGACCCATTCAATCAACAAGAGGCTTTCATCCCACCTGAACTTGTAAAGTCACCGCCCTTTCACAGTCGCGACTGTGTGCCGCTACCCCGAGCTTCTTTGGTTCCATCCTACCTGGATGCGAATGACGATCCGGCAACAGCAAACATGTTTGTTTATGGCCGACTCGTGTTCCCATCGATTCTTCACACCATCGCGTCTCGCTCCCTTGAAGGTGCCTACTCGCCGGATCTTCAGCGTCGGCTACCTCTTTCGTCAGATGACTGGGCAAAGGCCGACTTTTCAGTACAGCGCGCTGCAGAGATGATGACGCCGGCTCGTCTTCGCGGGCATACTCGCTGAGAGCCTGAGGAATTCGACTGTCCAGTTATTCAAAAGTAAAATCGTCATGTACGTCGCCGAGGAGGTTCTACTTCTGGCGAGAGCTCAGATGAAGTTTCTGGCTTCTTGATCACTGGTTTGAGAAGGGAAGCAGTTCGATTTCTCGACCTCCTTCTTGCGACCACCGAGCGCAATCTCTACCTCATGAAAGCTGCCACTCCCGAAAGGAAATACAGCGACAGATCTGAAATCGAATCCATGTTACAGCGACAAAGCGTTAGGGTCGAAGTCGAGCTTAACACGGGAGACATAGCTGAAGTACACGCCCACACATATGTCTGGAAATACGCTCCCATCGACCCCGGCACAACCATGATCACCAACGGGGGTAACAAGATTACTGTCGCCGAAACCCCTTGGGATGAGAACAAGTTTGTATTTGGACATTTATTTCAAAGCATGCTCGACAAAAGCTCTTCCTCGCGAAAGGAGGAGCAAACCATCGTAAGGCAGATGAGAATTTCCTACGCTCTTGTAGGCGACTATCTCTGCCGCGCCATTCTAGCCTATGATACACGCGAGTTGAAGCGCCTCCTGGATAGTAACTGGTATGTTAACTCTCCCTGCCGGGTTTATGGATCTCCATTACGAGCATCCGTGGCCGTCGGCAGTGAGGACATGGTGCAGCTCCTCATCGACTACGGAGCCGACGTCAACGCCAAGGGAAGTCGATACGGAGCACCAATTATTGCTGCCGCTTTTGCAGCTCGGAAGTCAATCACACGACTGCTACTACACAATGGCGCCAGTGTCTTTGCAACCCATCCTTTACATGCAAATGCACTGTATCAAGCCGTCGGACACTCGGACTACGCCATTGCAGAGATGCTGCTAGAGCATTCGGAGTGGCTGATCGAGGACTGGGGTGAGATATGCGACTTGGCCGAGGAAACTGGGGACGCAGAAATCGAGTCGCTGCTGCGAGAGTACGATGTTCGCGATATCCATCGCCGGTACCTCCTTGCATCTCCAAGCACGCGGTTTACCAAGGTTGCAGAGAAGCCGTCTTGGCGCAAAGTCGCAGGCGCAATGTTTCGCAAGGGACTATTAGTGCACGGCATGCCTGGAAACTAGAGAGGGAAAAAGGGAGTCACGATTGTGGTGGCGGCTCTGAACGCTGGCGCTTCTATCGAGATGCTCGCGAACCTGAGGAATGCCTTGGGACCGTGGCAGGCGTTTATAGATGCGCCGAAGAAGAGTGATGAGAGCGAGAGGTCGAAGCATCAACAGGCACTGGACAATAAGGTCATGTATAGCGATCTAGAGGATTCGTCTGGCAGTGGAACGGACACTTCTGATGAGTCTGACAATGAGCATCACGGAAGACGCAACCAACAGATGGGAAGTTCGCAAGAGGGAAAACAAAAGGAAAAAGGCCAGGAGGTCAAGGATACTAGCAACAGAGAAACAAGAAATGACTGGGACAGCAGCATACGTAAGGGGCTCTCGGATTTCGAAGGACCGAACAAGTTCACTTTCAGCCATGGCGCTGACACTTTCAGCTTTGGAGCTGACCACAGGAAGAGGCATAAGAATTATAGAAGAAGGAAGAGGTGAGGATGTGGGAGTGATGGATAGTTGATCTTTGGAGTTTACAGTGCGCTTGATACCCAGTTTGAATGAGCTCGATATCAGTATAGAACCTCATTAGCTACTGAAATCCAGAAGCTCCCGCGAGGGATGACAAGAACTGTCAGCCTCGTGTCAATTCTTGCTTGAAGTATAGCTTTGATCTGACTGGGTTGAGCCGTGTTAATTAGATCAGGTTAAATACACGATGATTGCCATCCTGGAGTTCCTGAAGCAGATGACGGTACACGTCCATAGCAACCAAGTGATACATAGCAGGGCTCCCCTTGGCCGATGTCCAACCATCCAGATGAGGTCCCTCACTTTTGTGTGGGATCTTTGCAAACTGGATCTGGGCTGCGCCAACCCGGCGATAATTTCCAACGCCCCGTACTTTGGAAACCAAGATCGCGATTATGGATATTTGACTGGCGTACAATGGGACAAACCATATATTTTGCCTTCGAACCAGGTCCTTGACGTCCGACTCGGATCCGTCTGGATCCAGCCGTGTGCTCATTGGGCTGGGACCATGCTCGAAGCGCAGTCTTTCAACGTCAAAACTCATGACGCTCTTATCCAGCCATTGGACCCGTCGGAGTGACAGCATTAGGCCTTTCACTCGGATAGCCCCGCGGGCGACGAACACTGAGCTTCCTGCGTCATGAGATGCTGGTGTTTCCAAAACAGTGGCAAACTCAGTAAGGCAACTGGAAGGAGGAGTTTCTGAATAGAAGCATATCTCTCCGTCCAAGGAGAACCATGACCAACTGGGGGCACGGGACAGAGTATCGATGGAAGGCGTCCGCCCAACCCTGTACTCAGTAAGGAACCAGCCAAGATCCATCAATAGAATGCTTTTCCATGTACCGGCAATATACTCATCGCCTCTCTGAGTTTCTACCATCTTCGCGATGCCTGCAAAAGCTACTAGCTTGTCAGACAGAAGTGTGAGGCTACAAGCTGAATAGCTTGTGACTAGGTGGCGCCAGTTCTGGCGGAATTCGGACAAGTCGGTGGGTTGCGTAATGGCCGAGTACACCTCCCGCTTCGAATCTTGCTCCAAGCCCTCGGGCAAGCCGTGAGGAAACATTTCAAGTGCACTTAGCCCGTTGCACTCCCACGCCAGCTGCCGTTCACCAAAATGCAGAACTCGCGGGGCCAGGAAACGCTCCTGGAATACCCACCCCCTCTCCATCAACGGCGCCTCAACGATCTCATCCCTCCAAATATCTCCGTCTACGACAAGATCTTGTTGCAACGGTCCGTCACCCTCTAATTTAAGCTTGGATGGGCAAATGGCATTCCACGACTTAGGGGTGAAGAGTGGTGGGTCGTTGCCAAACGTCGCATGTGAGGCCGACAAGTTCAAGTACGAGTGAGCATACACACTGCCCATTTGCAAAACCTCTGTCTGCCAGTCTCCGCTTGCTTTATCTTGTTTGATGCAGAGTGAATCAATCCATAGATATCGGATCTGGAGCTTACGGGTAATGTCGATTGCATCTTGAAAAACTCGTGGGAGGGCTGAAATGTCGATGGACCTCTTGAAACGGTTTATCGACTCCGAGGTGAGCTTTTCGTAGCGTAGATTTCCCCATCTATGGCTCAGTGTCATGTATGATCCCGTAGGTTGAGTTTCTTGAGTGACGATGAGCTTCATTCTCGCTCTCGGCAGGCTCAAATCCAGGAGTCTGGTTGGGTACCAATTCTGGCTGGAGTTGATGCCACATTTCTGGTGGCTTTGCTCACACTCTTTGATCCATCCTAGAACCCTTTGGATGTCGAACTCGGCTGGGCTTCTTTGATTGAATGATATGGTCGGGCCCGGAAAGTCTGCTTGTCGGTAAGTCTACGTTGACCTGTACGACAGGCAGTCTGAGAGTCATACCTGTATCTCTGAGGAAGAGTAGATCGACTTGGCATCCTGCTACGTCGCCTTCATTGCAGCGCCATAGGAACATATTGTTGACGCGAAGCTTGCGGCGACCAAGACTGTCGGCAGAGAGACCCTCTTCTGCGTTGCCACCATTTGGGTCTGAGCTTTGATCTTCCACTAAGTTGGAGATTGGGCAACGGAATACATTCGTCAAGGGTCCTCGTAGCCATTGCTGGAAAACGTCCTCATCGTAACCTCTAACGCATTCTGCGTATTTGGCACAGATCCAACAATTTTGCATTGCGGCGGAGTTATATCGCGGGTAAGTTGCTTTAGTGCTAAGCTTGGGCTCGAGTTCGCTCTGTTTGGGATATAACGCTTGGATTGCGTTACTGCAGATGTTGCAGATTGCCATTGTAAGCTGAAGAGATTTTCGAGGAAGAAGAATACAGATTTGGAGTCGCCATACGAAACCACGAGAAAATCTTTCAATTTATCAGGCCAACCATCGAGGCGCAGTCGTAATTAAAACGCCTTGCCAACCCCGTCAATTCTGCCTTCTTGACACGCGCCGCCCCACATACTCAAGCAAGGCGGACTATCAGGGCGCTCCACGTGGTTCGCATGAGACTTGGGCTCCAAGCGATAATAACGTGTTTAAAGATTACAGTGTGACTAGGAAAACAAGAATGGTGGTAAGGAATACCCAAGTTACGGGCTTTTTGTTAGGTGCCCTATTCACTAAACACCAGGCAGTCTATCACTATCGGCAATCGCCATAGCTTGCGAGACGAGATCTCGAACGGTGTCTCGAAAGTTTCGGTACTTATAATCCAGCTCGTTTCCAGCAGTTTCTCCATCAAGACTCTTGCTTTCATCAATGGCTTGGTCTTCTAAGTGAACCACCTGCCTCAACCGTGGGAACTCCTCCGAGATTATTTGAGCTGCTAGTCCATAGGAAAACCTCTCTGGTGCAGTTGGGGTGAACCGTTTATCTCCTGCTTCTTGTACGAGCAAGGACTGGACATGTGCCACAGCAAGGTCTCGGACGTCGATCCAGAAAGGGACCCTCGAAACAGGCAAGGGGGACGCTCCTTTGGCGACAGACCAGAGCACGGCGTTCGACTCGTTGAGCGTATCAATGCCTGGGATGGGGTGAACAATGGGCCCGAAAGTCATGGGCGGACAAAGAGTGACAATGTCAAAGTGTGGCTTTCGCTCCTCGATGAACTTCCAGGCCTCTAGTTCGGCGAACTTCTTGGAGCCTCGGTAGGCGGTTACAGAGTCAGTTGTGGGCGCAGCAGCCTCTTCGTATGTGAGGGGGTTCCAATCTTTCGCAGAATACGCATAAGGGCCTTGCCGTGTGATCTCCACCACAGCAGCAAAAGAAGAGGTGATGACCAAGCGTGAGATACCGGAATTCGTCGTACAGGCCTCCATGATCGATCGTACACCATTGATCGCTGGGATGATGAGCTCCTTCTCATTATCGGTTGTGTCGTATGTGAAAGGCTGTGACTGAGGTCAGCCATAGGCGTATGAAGTGAACCGACTGTGACGAACGCTGGCCACATGTATCACGCCATCGACTCCTTGAACTGCTTCCACAAGTCCGCCGGGGTTCTCAAAGTCCTGGATTTGTACAAACTCGAGGTTTCCGGCGTGTTGAGGACGGGCCTTGATCATTGCATCTCCCTTGTCCATCGACCTCGTTGCTCCGCGCACTTTAATCCCGCGACTCAGCAGTGCGTCGACAACATGGGCGCCAATGAAGCCGGTGGCACCCGTGACGAGCACAAATTTGCTGTCGTATATCGTCAGTGAAGATGTGGATAGGAATGTTCATTGAGGCCATACTGTGTTTCATGAGACATGGGGTGCGATGACTTGGCAGTTCGGCTGAGTGTTGCAAGAAAGTTGGCTCTGGATTCGAAGATCTGCAGGCTCCCTCTTTGTTTGTGGCCCAAGGTCTGATGGCTCGCTGAGAAACCCCGCCTCACTTGAAGGTGGATCTATTCTTCGGAGACCTCTCCGATAACTGAACCAGAATTATCCGACATGATGCTTCATTTTTGCTGTACCTGCTTTGTTAATATTAACTGTGTGCTACTGATCTTTTCAAAACACGGCTATTGAGTATACAATAGAAGATACAAGCTGGTTATTACCACCAGGCCACAGGTAAAACGCGGCCCGTACCTTGAGGCCGTGTATCCGACTTCCCACGCGGCTTCACATCCAGCTTGTTGCATTAAGGACCACAACCCTAACGATGCAAGTTTAGATAGCCATGTCAGAGCATATGACTATTTAATTTCCTTTGTTTCCTAGATAATATTAATTGACTGGTGCTAGTAATGATCCCGGTGGAGCCATTTACCTGGCATCATGGCAGCAGGTTTAACTGGGCATGGTCGCACACATGAGACTGTAGATGCGGCCACATCCACGCAGTAATGTTAGATGAAATAAAATCTTGTGCTTCATTCTGCTTCCTCGCTCTTATTTTTGTACCTAGAACTGACTTATACTACCACTATCCTTGATGTACTATCTGGTCATGTCCTGCTGACTTGAATATCAACGTGAAGACCCTACACCTTAAAAGGCTACCGGCCCTCCTCTGGCTCTCATTTTCTTGCCAAATGTGTAAAAGACCACTAAAATTACAAAAGCAAACCCTACGGTAGCAGCCTGAATGCCAAAGCTAGTGCCGTAGCCTTGCTTCTCACCCCAGGGCTGCTGGAAGTATCCCACAGCAAAGCCGCCAATCGTTCGACCGAAATTAAGGAAGCCAGCGACTTCGCAAGCAGCTCCTGGATAAGAATCAAGCAGGTACGCCGTAATTGCCACCACTGAGAGCATTGTACCAAAGACAAACATGCCCCAGCCCATTATAACAGCCGATATGCTGAGATGATGTTGCAGTGCTTGGCCTACAAGTACCAGTCCCTATTTTGATTAACCAAGACCAAAAGATGGAAAAGATTGATATGCGGCTATAAACTTACCGGTATCATCAAGAAGACAGAAATGAAGTTCATGATCAGCCGCGCCTCGGGCACGAAGCGGCCCTGGTGATTGCGGATATATCGTTTCGCTATCCAGTCATTTGCGAAGTGACCAACTGTCTCGCCAAGGACGACCGCCACGAGCGGTGTGAAGTAGAGGAAGCCCAGCACTTTGGGACCATAACCATAGCCGCCCAAGGTCGTCGGTGTCGCAAAGATAATTGACGAAGTAATGTTGATGCCTGTATGGTCCAGTTAGTCTCAAACCAAATGCGAGAGTCGCAAGGTGCTCCAACGAACCGATGGCCCACATGAAAGTGAAAGCTTGGTACACCATCCCCGGAATAACGATGGGCTTGAAAAGAACAGTAGTAAGCCGGCTACAGCTTCTACCAACGGGGATGAAGTAAGAGTTGGGTGCCTGAAAGCGCCAAAGACCGACTAACCGAACTAGCCTATTCCCCCTGGATGGCTGATCAGTGGTGATGATGTCGCGCCGATACCAAGATTCGTCAGCGAACGCAATAATAAGAACTAGATCGAGGCAGATAACGGCAAAGATGAGCCAGAAAACTGGACGCCAGTCTCCAGTCCCGTCGATGATGAAATTGGCACAGAGGGGGCCCAAGTATGGCGACATCATGAATATGCATGCCCAAAGGCCGAGCTTCCGGGCGTGCTCGTGGAAGAAGAACCTAACTCGGCATTAGTTATCATAATAGAAGCTAAGGGGGGTCACAGATAGTTAGCCTTACATGTCTTGGATATATGCCGGGCCAAGGGATTGGCAGATTGTCAAGGTCAAGCCCATAAGAGCACGCATGGCATAGAAGGTATCGAACGATGTCGTCAATACACAACCCAAAGTGAAGAGGCCGCCGGACAGCGTTGTCCAAAAGAGCACGGGGCCTCGTCCCCAGAAGTAGGAGAATGGGATCCACAGGAGTCCTCCAATACCGCTTTCACACATTAGCAGGGCGGTTTAGGCAGAGGAGATTGTCCACCACAACACCTACATCATCAAAACATTTAGATTGCCGGCTTCATTGACTTTGCCGGGCACCATACCCCATTCCACAGCCTGGGGGAAGATGCAGGGCACGCCTGCGGAAGAGCCGAAGTCACAGCAGAAGGCAGAGAAGGCTGTGATGAAGAGTATCATGTGCTTCTTAAACCAAGACCAATTCAGAGGGTCGTTGGGATCATCAGACGGCTGTGGAACAAGGACTGTCTGTGGTTCACATTAGAATAGGCACAAAACAAGCCAATGATACCCCGTTCCAGGCTTTACTCACATGCCCATCGTTTGCTAGGTGCAGTCCGGTGCTTCCACCGTGTCCGGCGCCGACGTCCAGCAAGACACCATCGCCGCTCTGGTGTTTATCAAATTCACCAGTTGGCGTGGAGCTCCCATGCTCAATCTCGGAAATGTTTTGTTTGTTGTAAGTCATGTCCATGGCTGTTGCATACCACAATACTCTCTATGCCATGGTCGGTGTCAAGCTACAGAGAGAGACCGGCGAGCTTATTTATCTTTCGCCCGCTCAAGGGGCCTACAAGGTCGAGGTTGAAGAGAAACGCGCCAAGTGAAATTGCCGTGTTTCCAATCCGGGCTTCCCCGCCTTTGGCTGTGTCGAGGAGGCCGTTAGTTATCCTGGTGACTTGTATCATCTTCAGAATTGGGTTGATCAAGGCTAAGCGTAGTCGCCCGTTCGTTGGGCTGCGAGCATTGCAATTGCCGACCATTGTTAGGCAAACTCTAATATTCGTCGGCTCGCTCTATATCCTGATTCCAGACCGCTCTAGCGTACTCGCTGAGAGGCCGAGGACCTAGACAGTTGATCGATAGTCTGCCGAAAATTGCGGAGGTGGGGGATTCCCGTCGCTAATGGCCTCGGTAATCTTGCAAGTATGACCGATGACTGAACATACTATCTTAAGGTTTACAGGGGTTGCCGGAGAACCTATGGAGGTTGGTGACGAACCATCGACCAGGATGTAGGGAGTAAGCTGACAGACTCTTGAGTTAAATGCCTTGGCTGCTGTTCCAGCTCAACAATGGCGTGTCCTTCCAACAACTTTCGAACTTCAATTTGTTCAGCTTCATCTCTTACGGGTAACGTGGAAACTGCCATGACCATGTTCAACTCGTTTGCCAATACCATCAATGGCCAGTCGGCGGCTGGATCAACTCTGTCTCATGGAATAAACCCTTCAACACAGGAGCCACTGTGGGATGTCCCAGTGGCATCGAAAGAAGAGCTGGAGGCCGCAGTGTCTGCATCATCTGCTGCTTTTGCAGTATGGTCAAACACGCCTTGGGCTGAGCGTCAACGGCTGCTCCTTGCCGCTCGGGACATTTTGTTGAACCACAAATCCGACATGGCGGCACTTCTTACACATGAAGTGGGCAAGCCGGTACACATGGACCTTTCCTATAAGTTTGAACGATAGCTGATGACTCTATCTCAGATCGAATTTGCTTCCATGGAGGTGGAGCATGCTGCCAGATTTCTGCATTACAATGGTAACTAACACCACTCCCATTATGAAATCTCCAGACTCATGCCATATAGGAACCCAAGATTCTCTAGAACCGAAAGTAATCCAAGATGACGGTGACCTGCACCTTTCCGTCGTTTATAAACCACTTGGAGTCGTCGCCGCTATTTGTCCTTGGAACTTTCCACTGGTTCTGGCAGTAGGAAAGATCGCCGCAGCTTTAATCACAGGAAACTCCATCATTGTCAAGCCGTCTCCGTTTACGCCTTACTCTATTCTCAAATTTGTGGAATTAGTTCGACATCTCTTCCCTGCAGGGGTCCTTCAGGCGCTCAACGGCGACGAAACTCTTGGACCGGCTCTCTGCACTCATCCGGGAATTCACAAGATCAGCTTTACTGGATCGACTGCAACTGGCAAAAAGGTAGCCGCTGCAGCTGCTCAAACTCTCAAAGCCGTGACGCTAGAGCTGGGAGGTAACAATGCCAGCATTGTCTGTTCAGATGTTGACCCCAAAGTCGTCGCACCTCAGATCGCTCTCGGTTCTTTCTTTAACACTGGACAGTTCTGTCTCGCTAGCAAACGAATCTACGTTCACGAGAATATCTATGATGAGTTTTTAAAAGTCATGGTGGATACCGTGAAGGCCTGGGTCGTGGCGCCAACTTCCGATTTAAAACCAGGAATCATGCTCGGACCAGTTCAAAATCGGATGCAATATGATATCGTCAAGAAATTCTTCCAAGATTCGATCCAGAATGAACACAAATTTGCCCTGGGAAACCCAAAGAGCTTCGACAGGAGCCTCCTGATCAACCCGGCCATAATTGACAATCCGCCTGACGATTCATTGGTGGTAACTGGCGAAGCATTCGGTGTGTCATCATCTCATCCATCCGTTCCATTTCACTCCGCTTCTCATCTTCGCTTGGAACACATGACTGACGTTTTCAGGTCCAATTGTACCTATGCTCAAGTGGACAAACGAAGATGATGTGATCCGACGGGTCAACAACACCTCAACTGGCTTGGGCGGTGCAGTATGGTCGGAAGATGTTGATCGAGCTCGGCGAATAGCTGATCGAATTGAGGCTGGCACGATCTGGATCAACAGCTTCGAAAAGCCCTTACCACAGGCGCATCTTGCAGGGTTCAAGGAGAGCGGACTGGGCGGTGAATGGGGACGTGAAGGCCTATTCGCCTATTGCAAGCCTCAGGTCGTTCATTGCTACCAGTCCGGACGGGAAGCCTAGAGCCTAACTTTGCAGGATAATCTGCCCCAGCAACAGTCGTGCTTCGGGGCGGGTCAATGTCAGTTCTTTTGATCAAATAGCCTATACGAATAGGTTACTGTTGTTGTCAGGCATATGTTCTTTCTGAGACCAGCCGCAACAGTCTGAAAGGGAAATGGAAATCACAGCCTCTGCGCAATGCCATTCAGTACGGGAGGATTCATATGATGAAATCAAAACTGCATTCGACAAACTCTCGAGCGAGGTGAAACCCGCAATATCAGGCTTCTAGAGCGTCCTGTACGGCATTGTAGAATACATCTCTGTCGTAGACGTCGTTCTCCGTCCAGAAAGATCCGACGGCTCGTTGGATACCAAAATACCGCGTGTAGGAAAATTCAAGTAGCATGTTCCATATTGCTGAGATGACATGCAAACGGAGTCGTATAACGTCCCCTCATAAAAACAGAGATCCTTTCTTCAAACACCTTACTTCCTTCCCAAGATCCCCACGATATCATATCTCTCGCAAGCACTCGCGACATCCAACGCACTCCTCCCTCTAGCATCCTCCTTCAGAGGATCCAGACCCTTGCTCATCATCAGCTCAAAGAGCGCCTTGTCATGTCCATCTTCTATGTAGCCTGTTTTTGCTCGTCTGGTAATCGCATGAAGCGCTGTCTCACCATCTCGGTTCACGACAAAGACATCGACGCCGCTATCAGCCGGAAAAAGCTTGTCATAGTGCTCCACATGGCAAATGGACGAATCGTAGATTGTACCAGCCTTGTCCGGTGATGACAGATAGGTGAGCAACGGCGTATTGCCAGCGTTATCGGCTGCGTTGATGGATCCGCCTTCTGCTATGAATTTCTGCCAGAGGGCTAGGCATTGGTCAGAGTGGTCCTCGGGCAGGTTCAGAGAACCAATCCTGTGTGGCTTTCGATATGTCTTCAGATACTGACTCGCGATGTAATGTAAGGCTATAAGACGGTCCGGGTCGGGCTCAAGGAGATTGGCGCCTTTGGAGAGCATCATCTTGCAAACCTCAGGGCGTAGGTGGCGCAGAGAATAATGGAACGGTGAGAACCCAGCGTTGTCTTTGAGGAAGAGTGTAGGTGCAACTTCCTTGCGGTCGATGAACTGGATGAGAACATCGTCCGGCATGCTGGGGTTATCCAAAAGGTGATGGAGTGCCGTCTTCCCAGCATCATCAACCAATGTGGGATCTGCACCATGGTCCAGAATGCGCAGAGGCGGTGCGCGTATCTTGAGATCCCATCGTCTGTTGTTGTAGCCAGGCAAGGTATCACGCCAGTCACAAGCAGCCATCAACACAGTCTGGCCGTGCTGATCACGACGATTGAAGCCAATTCGAGATGCACATGGTTCTTTTAGCAGCGTGTCCAGGATCTCATGTTCCGGGAACACAAAGAGTACGTGGATCATCGTTTCGTCTTCGTTCAACGGCAGATACAAATCAGCTCCGCGCTCAACAAGGGCACGGAGCAATATTGCCGATTTGGAGGCACGGGTGTTCAACTCGGTGGGAAAAGCTGCCGCGAGAAGTGCATAGACCTTACGAGGTTCCTGCAGCTCGTGATATACGTCTCGACTATGGCGGCTTTCGTCAAGGGTATCCACGCTGAGCCCAAGATCGATAAGTGTCTCCAATGCTGAAAGATTCTGATTGCGTATGGCCGCGAATAAGGGGCTTCTACACCCAACTGTTGCATCTGCGCCCCTGCCGAGCAGTTCTCGCATAACATCTGATTCTGGCGCAGCAGATGCCTTGTGGATGGGCGAGAAGCCTTCCGTATCCAGGAGGTTTGGATCAGCACCGTGCTTGAGAAGAATTCGCAGAGCAGTCAGCCTCCAGAAGCCCATGACACAATCATCGCCGTACTCCATTCCATGGGCGGCGATGTGAAGTGGAGATTGGCCCTTCTCATCCAGTGCGTTGACATCAGCCCCGTTGGCAAGCAGATATCTCAGACCTTCCAATTGCCAGTAATTATCCGCTGATGCGAGAAAGTGAATCGCAGTCCCTCCTGGAGATATCACCTCCTTGACGTCGCAGCCGTCTTTGAGCACGGTTCGTACACACGCCGCACAATGCGCATTGACATCTACCTGTAGCTTCTCCACAAGAAATTGCAACGTCTGCATGTTGGAATTCGATTGTTGACAGGCCAGCTGGAGCGCTGTCAAGCTGAGCAAGTTATAGAAGCGGTCCCCAGCCTCTCGTGCTATCTCAATTTTTTCTTTGGCGGATGGATAAGAGCTGTAATGCAACACCAGGCGAGACACTCGCTCGGCAAACTGCAGATATCCAGGTTTCATGAGTTCCTCAAGAGCCGTGTAGTGTGTTGAGTCAAGCGGATTGACCTCAAAGCCTTCATTAATCAACTCTGCAGCGTCCACGGGCGTGAGAAGAACCAAGAATCGGTGCGGGGAATTGAGAATCTCGTTGGATGTGGATTTGTCCTCACGCAGAACGTCCAGGGATGACCTTGGTAGTGTCAACATCATTTGAGCCCGCATAGACTGCCGAATCTGTTCTGAGCGTTCTATAGTTTCCTCGTTGTCTTCCAGGTTTCGCGTTGCCCTCGAAAATAGCTCCTCATCTGTAGCAAATATCTCGACGAATTCGACACAGTCTGTATGGAGGGCAACATCTAACGCCGTGAAATTCGATTCGTCAACGGCAGCAACATCGCAATTGGCATCCAGAAGCATTTTCGCAATTGTACCAGCAGTAGGGAAGAACCTCTTGCGAGCTGCTGCGACTGGATCGTCCCATGAGGCTTGATACCAGGGTCTTTCATACCTTTGCGGGCTGGAAGAGTCTGGTTGCGGGCGATCTCCTGGCGGACTTCGCAACCATGTATATCGCTGGTCCTGCACTTCCCAAACGCTCTGCTCGGTTTTAATATGAGCGCAGGCATGGAGAGGAGTAGAACCATCCAAGGCGATCGCGTGGACATCGGCGCCGTGCTTAAGAAGAAGTGCCACAGACTCAGGTTCACCTGAGCTACAAGCGTAGTGAAGCGGCGTTCTTCCAAATCGGTCCTTCTGATTCAGATCAACGGCTCCGGGTTGATTGAGTATCTGGCTAACGATGCTGGCTTTTCGAGCTCGGCAGGAGAGATGGAGGATGTTTTGTGAGTCTTCCGTCAAGAAGCTCAAGCCTGCACCAGCAGCGAGCATCGTGGCTATCTCAACCTCGCACTTCATTGCTGCCAAGTGCAGTGGAGCCAAGCCATTTTTGTCCCGGATCTCCAGGCTAACCTTGTTGCGTCCATTGATGGCGTCGATAAAATGGACTGGCTCAGTGTCACCTATCCTGACAGCGGTAGTGCGACGGCGGCCGTGAAGTCCATAACTGAAGGTCCTGTGACATAGATGATGCTTTTGAAAAACGTGCAAAGCAGTGAGACCCTCGTTGTTCACAGCATTGACAGGTATGTCGAGACTGATAAGCCAGCGTACATCGTCGGCCACGTCCTGTTCTCCAGTGTACCAAGATGCAATATGGTGCAGCAGAGTATCTCCATTCTTGTTCGTGTAAAGCGGGTCTATTCCGTCTGAAATGAGATTTTCTAATTTGTTGCGCATACTCCAGTCCATAACTGTCTCGGGCATGTACCTCATGTCGCTGCTGCAGAGAATGTGTAAAGCATTGTTCCCGTCATTGTCGAGGACGGTAGTTTTCGCTCCGCGGCTTCGGAGAGCGCGTAGCTTGTCTTTGTAGCCGACGCAGCGCAGGTAGAGAGTGCGGCCATCCGCTCTTCTCGTATCGATGTCTATACCATCTGCCAGCAATAATTCGAGGTTCTTTACGAACTCATCGTCTCTACACCGTTTCAGTTTGAACCAGCATGTTTTTTTGAAAGTATCATTCTTGCATCTTGAAAGAATCATCTGGAAAGCTTCAGACCCTGCAGACATTGCTTGGCGCAATGCAGTATCTCCACTGTCGTCTTCGCAGTCTGGGTCAGCACCGTTATCGAGTAAGTACTTGGCGATGGTTACTGTGTCTTCAGTGTCATCCAGCCCCCGATCCCTAAACATGGAGAGTTGTAAGGCTGTTCGCCCGTGAGAGTCTCTCTGGTTCGGGTCACTTCCATGTTCAATGAGAAGCCGCAAGACCTCGAGGCCCCCGCGGACTCTCAGAACAAGATGTAGGGCTGCACTTCCACGGCTACAGGTCTTGTTGACATCCGCTCCCGCAGCAAGTAAGCTTCTCATGGCTGATTTATGCAGTTTGCCCAAGTCGCGGTTGCTACCACTTCCAGCCGCTATGTGCAGAGCCGTATTTCCCTCACCGTCGAGCCGCTCGAGATCGGCACCAGCTTCCATCAGTATTTGAAAAACAGTTCGACACGCCAAGTCATTGTAGTCCTTCCATACGTGGACCAGGCTGTGCAGCGGCGCCTTGATGGCTTTCTCTGGCGGAACAGCTTGCAATGTGTGCCGTGGCATCCATTCCGATATCTTCCGCACGTCTGCTCCCCGACTAAGGAGCGCCTCGACACACTTGACATTGACTGAACCACAATCATAGTGCAGGCTGGCCGAGCCACCATATGTTGCGGTGCCTGAACCACACGCAAAGTACAGGGCGGTCCCTCCACGATACGTTGCGTTGGCCGAGACATCTGATTTGTCAAGGATGGCCAAGACAGCATCGTCCCGGCTGAATCGACAGCATTCGCATAGAAGCTGTTCTAATACCTCCGGTTTGCAAAACGGAATCATTGCTCTGATGGTTTCTGTGTGTCCGCCCCGGCTAGCGTAAAGAATCGCGCACTCTCCCTTCGAAAGGCAATTGAAACCAAGAATAAACCCTCTATGGTTCTCCTTTGTTTTGATTGTGTCCGGCTCGACACCTGCTTCGAGCAGGATAGTCACCACTGAGGCGTGGTTTTTCAGCGCAGCTAGATGAATGGGCTTCAGGCCGCACCCGTCTTCGGCGTTCGGCTCACTTCCATACTGTATCAGCAGCGACGCGACCTTTGCGTGGCCATTTCTAGCTGCCCAGTGTAGCGGGATACGTTCTTGAGCGTCAAGTGCAGAAACTGATGAGCCTTGCTTTATCAACTCAAGGACAAGCTCAGAAAGCCCGGAAAAGGCCGCAATATGGAGCGCTGTTGGGATACCCTCTGTGCTCTCTTTGCTCTTGGATGTTGAACCCCATTGGAGAACGAGCCATCTTCGAAAAGTCAGGCCATTGGGATTGAGGAAATCTGAGACGGCATTGAAAAACTCGTTGTCTTGCACGTCATAACGGCTAGCATGATACGACCAGTTCTCAACGGCATAACTGAGGAATTGATGAAGTAAGCGGGCCTCCCGGTAATTGAAGGGATCGCTATTCCCTTTCCGGCGGCTGACTTTAATGTATGCTTCGTGGTTAGATACTTGGTGTGCTGGTGGTTCGTAAGTGACTGATGGCTGTGCAGCTGAGCTGTCCAACTTCTCGTTTTCGAGAAGCAGTGTGCCAGACTGCAGATACCGGAGACAATGAATCGCCATCCGCTTGTGGGCTTGGTCAGAGTTGATGATCGGGAAGTCGCAAGACGCATCGCCTTGTGCTATGCTGCGGGTATCGCCACGCAAGAATTCGGTGAATGAATGGTGAATTACCTGCAATGTCTCGTCTTCCATGATTTCGATCAGTGGTCCGCAACAGCTGGCGATCAGAGCTTTGAAACCGGCTGGTAGTGAGACATCCGGACAAACGCATTTCATCAGACTTGTAAGCTCGTTTAACCGAAGAGGGCGAGATGCATGAGTAACTGCCTCAAGAACGAGCACCTGAACGTCTGTACTGACTCCGTTATCTCGGCGCTGTTTGGCCAACATGCTAGTGTACGTCTGCTCCAAACCGACAGGAAGAGAGTCTTCGAGAGCCTTGATGTCCACGGGGTCATCCGTGAGAAGAGCAGCTTCCACCTGGTCCATGGTAAGCTTGGCATAGAGAAATAAGCCTTCGGACCTCCTAGCGACCATGTCGATGACTTGTGGTTTGATATGACGTTGATTGTCAGAATTGGGGGCCGTTTCAAATCGATGATCCAGATATAAGCTGATGTCAGCATCAACCAGACGGTGTTGAAGGCTGATGTGCACGATTGATGAGTCTCGTAACGCACTCTGCAGATATTGCTTGGGTCGACTGGTCATGATCAACTTCAGCGAGCGGGGACGATAAGTAGCCAGGCTATTGAGCTTGTCGAGAAATGGTCTGTTATCAGTTGTCATCTCATCGAGAGCATCTCCAACACAGTACACTTTTGGGACACAAGATATACCGTCCAAGAAGATCTGGATGAGGTCATTGTCCGAGGTCTCCTCGAGGCTGGTCTTTAGACGCGACTGTAGAGCGAATTGGAGCTTGGGAGAGTAGGGCAGAAGCTGGGCGAGCCAGTCTTGAATGAGAGCACGTGGTGAGAAGTTTGCTGCGATAATGTTTCGGAAAAAGAAGAAGAGCACAGGGCAGTCCTCAGTCGTGCGCAGATGCTGGATGATTGATGCTGCCATGACCGACTTGCCAGCGCCTGGAACGCCCTTGATCCAGAGGCTGCCATGGTCTGCAGAGTCGTGCCATTTTCGATACTCATCCGTCTCGCAGATCCAAAGCCCTGTGCCAGGAGCTTGCGACGAGACGTGACGGCGAAACTCGCCAGATTCGGCCAGATAATCGGTCGGCTGAAGCCAGTCGCGGATTTCAGCGATGATCTCAGAGCTCAGTGCAGTCTCATCATGGTCAACAAAGTCGTATTCATCTGCTGTATTCGCTGACTTTGGCATGTTTGGAGGCTGATGTAGAAGCAATGGTTGTGATGCTGATACTGCAGACCATGCTCAAAGTGAATCGTAACGGAGCTGGTATTTATACAACGGAATCATCGGGTTAGCAGGATGTCCAATAGTACCCAGGCAGCAGCCAGCCGTCTTAGTCATCTCGTCGTGGGCTCTTGCCATTGGTTCCAAGATGAAGGGAGCACCTACTGTAACTGTCGTAGATCGGTAGATCCTGCTTCGCCACAGTTAGTTGGGGTCCAGGTCGAAAGTTGGAGTACCTAGGTACTGTACGTGTTAGCTTGTTCCCAGACGAAACTGAAGAGACTTGAATTCTTTGCTGGCGGCAGCAAACAACTCTCGCAATCCCCCATCAACTGTCATAACGCCGTGTCTATTCTTACTGGCAACTGAAAGGGCGGACAAGGAATCCCTTAATGCTTCAGCGGCGTTGCGGTTCAGACCTGATTTCTTTCCGGTCCTCAGCATAGCAGAGCCGAAGGCAGCTCCCCTCTGCATGAAGGCAAATTTGGAGTTGATTGTAGGGGTCTCTCTTACTTTTGAGTTTGGACTGGCCGCCCTACGCTCATCGGCCATTACCCAATTCGGCAATTCCCAAGTCATCAAAAGTAAGCAGCGGGGGCCTGCAGACCGGAAGGTCTTAACCGTGTGACAGTATATTTAGAAAGAGAAGAACCACCAATCTAAGGCACTGGGCTATTGCAGCATACTATTTGAATACACGTTGATATATACTGAGGAGAGAGACAGCTGTGCGGTTGGTTGTCCGGAGTTGAAGCTACAACCAGGTGCCGTTGGCTCCTCTGCCACCCCTCATGCGCCCTTCATCAAGGTGACTAGACTTCCAAGCCTGATTTTACACTGCTCCCTTATAATCGTTGATATCTATATTACGATCAATGATTAAAGGTAGATCACTTCGTCAGTAACTCGCGGCACGCCGTCGATGTTTCTATTGGCTTCTTGGCTGATTCGGCTTTCCAGACAGGTGAGGACCATTTGGATGGATGCCATCTGCATCAACCAGCGTGACAAGTTCGAGAAGGGACATCAGCTGCCGTTGATGACAAGAATCTACCAGCAAGCGCATCAAGTGTGTCTCTGGCTGGGTGAACTTACCGACGGCGCACTCGTTGGTATGAAAAGTCTCAACGGCGGCCGTTACCTCTCTGATACGCTGTCATGGCATGGTTGGAAAGTGGATCGAATGCACGGCGGACTTTTGCTCCTCCTGTCTCAACGATTCAAGGACGGCAAGTCGATGCAGGACTCCAGTTACGGTGCGTACGAATTCGAGCATGGGGAGATCCGGGAGCTGATGAACCGGCCATGGTGGGAACGGGTTTGGATTATGCAGGAGGCCATTGTTGCGAAGAAGATAATCATCATGCGTGAATCAGAGTCTGCGACCTGGAATCATATGGAAACGGCAATCAAGAACTCACAGTTCAGGGCACCAGTGGCCGACGACTCTTTCGGTCCTTGCCCTTGTAATCCATCGTCCCTACCCGCCATTTGACAAACACTGACTCCAATCAGCAAAGGTTATTTGATTTCCCTTATTTCAGTCTCTTCACCATGACCTTGATCCAACCTTGGATTTTGGATACAAGTTATCAGAGTCATCAAAAAGGGAAGCAAAGATGAATTTATCAGACCTCTGTATTGAGTATTAGGTATGAATGCTGGTATCCTAACCTTGGTAACCGCGGAACATAATGCAAAACCTCGGTTCTATGTTATAAGACGTAGTTACAAAAAACGATGTCTTGGCAAAAATGTCTCCTGAGTTCCGAAGGTCATACCTCCCTTGTTTCAGGCTGTAGTGATTGTAACAACTGTGTTCTTTATTATTGTGGAAGCACCTTGCCTTTGAGAGAGCAACGAGCAACATACATAGTAGTGATTGCAACATCTCCTACTACCTCATTAATATCGATTTGGGCGCCGTTGATAACACAGCAACTCAGCCAGGCAGTGTGATTGTTCCATGTGTTCAACTGTGAACGTCTGATTGTAATGCGTCATCTTACTCAAACCACAGATCGCCCAAATTTGACTTCAAAAAACTGGCGCTGACAACCGAAATGACATAAGAATGATTCAAATGTACGTTACACAGAAAACCTGGCCATTTGTCGTAGTACACACTCCCCCCCCCAGGAGGAACCACGGCCAGGCCTCTTTATATTAAATCAAGTATCTTCTGTTCATCTACATTTTGCCCTCCATCATCTTTGACGGACCTCAATCTTGTAACCATCGTCAACATTCACAATGGAATTCCTTCTGCTCCAGGGAGGCACGGTTCTCATCCACGGCAACGACGACAAGGTCTCCGCAATCAAGGCAGATATTCTCATCAAAGGCGACCGTATATCTAAAATCAAGGAAGAGATCATTCCACCAAATGATGCTGACATCATTGACTGCACCGATAAGCTCGTATCGCCTGGATTCATCGACACGCATCACCATGTCTGGCAAGCTCCTTTGAAGGGACTTTTTGCGGATTGTTCCTTTTCGCGATATTTGGGCATCCGTAAGTAAATCTTACGCAGTTTTACATCACATACTGAGACTTTCTAGGAACTGTCATCAGCAAGCATTTCACGGACAAGGATGGTTTCTGGGGGAGCTTGGCTGGATGCATGGAGGCCATAGACGCAGGAACGACAACGGTGCTTGACCACGCGCATCTGAACTGGAGCCCGCAGCATAGTAGGTCTCTTTACTTACATTTCTCTCTCGGTTGTGCACTAAATCAGCCATCCAGGCAAAGAAGCAATCGCTGGAACTATCTCGTCTGGAATCCGGTCCGTCTTTGCGTACACGCCCACCACGCGCCTTGAGGAGCATGAACCGCAGCTCAAGTTTGATGACGAACCCATGGCCGAATGGATCATGAACACATTCGAAGAGTTGGCAAAGTCAACTCCTCTGAATGACCAAGCCTCCAGGGTTAGACTAGGGTTCGGCTTCGATTATTATTTTCTCCCAAAGGATGTGGTTGTCAGCACCTTCGAAAGGGTCCGATCGCTAGGTGCGAGAATCATTACATCTCACAGCAACATATTCAAGGGCGACATGTCGGTAGGCGTGCCAGCGCTTCTCAAGAAATACGGCTTGCTTGACGATGGTATTGTCTTGTCCCATGGTGGAAGCATCCGACCTGGAGACGTGAAGCTGCTTCTCGAGACAAACACATATGTGTCAGTCACACCCAACACAGAACAATCCATGGCTGTCGGCCCGTCGGTATGTTTTCGAGACGACTTACCAGGGATGGACAAGCTTTGCTCTCTTGGCGTTGATTGCCATAGTGCTACCAGCTCGAGCATAGTCAACGAGATGCGGACTAGTCTACAATTTGCCCGGGGCCTTGACAGCATCAAACAACTCAAGCAAGGCAACCTACCAAATGACGTTTCTCACAAGGTTGAGGAAGTATACAACATGGGGACTATCCAAGGTGCGAGAGCGCTAGGAATGGAGAAAGATATCGGCAGTATCGCTGTTGGTAAAAAGGCTGACTTGACTATTTTCAACGCTATGACTCCCGCCATGTTCGGTGCGGCGCAACAAGACCCCGTTGGTGCGATCGTTTTTCATTCAAGCATTGGCGACGTTGACACCGTGATTGTGGATGGTCGTGTGAGGAAGCTTGACGGAAAGCTGCGCTCCGTGAGAAGATTTGGATGGGAGAATGGAGAGTTTGCGAGGACTGACGAGGAGTTACGCTGGCGCGACGTCGCAGACGAGACTCTGAGGATCCAAAGACGGTTGGTACGGAAGCTGTCAAAGTATGACACTTGGGAAATGGGAAACAGGGTCGCCAAGATGATCAATGTAAGTTAGATCCAGTTTATGGATGCTGCGCACTCTCAAATTGACCCCAGGGGCTTTGCTTTTCTTGACCTAGATAGGTATGTGGCCGGCAGCTAGATGATATATAGAGGCTGCTAGGAAGAGGCACAAGCTCGAGCAGAAGTCGAGAAGAAGAAATCACCACTCTTTGCCAAGTCATGACTCACTTTCGAGATGCCTGAACAACTGGTTCCCGGCACGGGACTATTCTCGTGGCACTCTCCAGATTCTCGGCAACTCAGATAATCATCAAGCTTGCCGAAAACAAAAATGCTATGATCAGCAAGCTCTCTAAAGAGGACTACGTTTAGCCTAGAGTTCACCGACGAGGTAAGACCTTGGATGATTTTCCTATACGGGATGCCTAAGGCCCCGTTCGATACAAAAGAGGAACAAGATGAATCGATATCAGGACAGGCGGCCATTGGGTGTGGCGATGGGAAAATGGCCCCGACAAAATATTTCATGTCAATATGACAACGGGCGAGAACAAATTCGGTTTCTTGTATCCAGAAGGAACCACAGTGAGGGAATCAAGATCCGTACCAAACTCATACTTTGATGGCCTGCGTCACCAGGCCTCGACCGTGTGATTCAGAAAGATCGTGTATCAAGAACTGGAATCTTACCCTTAGCTCCTAACCAGATACTATAATCCAAAGTTTGAAGTGTTCGGCCTCTGAACAGACTGGTCCTTGATCTGAATGCTTTCGTCAGTGCATGTGGAGTAGCCACCAACTAGCAAGATCCAAGTATACTTTGTTCGCGCGTACTAATCATTCCATGTCTCCAGTGCTGTGTTTCCATCAATAAAGCCGTCTAAAAGCGCAAAGTCGAAATTCCCAAGAGCCCAATTGTCTGTGATGAGATCCTGTTCCAGTACAGACGGTTCGTCAATTCCAAAGCTCGATCTCGAGGGATGCTCAGAGCCATGATCCACAGCCAGAGGTATGAGCTGTTCTCTGGGTAGGTTTTGTAAAGAACTGTCTGTTGACATATCTTCTGCGTCGTTTCCACTAATTTCTTCTTGAGACTGGTTTCTGCCTGGGCATTGTAATGAGGTAGGTGTTTGTAGCATTTCTCCTAGCGGAGTTTGACGTTCAACCTTGATAACCCAGAAATGGGGAAGATAGATGTTTAATACAGTGTCGTCTTCGGATCGGTTCACACGATAGCCAAGGTCGACGTCCTTCTGAGGTTCCGGAGAAAAAGCGACGGTGTATCTGCCTCCTGACGCCACGTCTTCCTCAATGGCCAGGAGATATTGAAGGAGGGTAGTTACCCTGGTGGCGATTGCGTCGTTGTTCTGACACGAGAGTTCTTGCATGATCGCCATTGTCTGCTCCAACATGCCGCGGTCACTCAGCCGCTGATGGGCCAAGAATGGAAACCCGCCGCCGTCGGTCTCATGGTGACGTTGGCTGCATATATGAGCCAGACACAATGCTGTGCTCGCGAAAAAGGTTATCAAATCCACTCCTCGGCAGTAATAGCGGGCGGGTTGGAATGTGCGGAACGACTTGATTCTGGACAGGATTTCGCGACTCGCCGTCACGGCTGTCATCCTATTGTACTCGTATTCGCGCTCAGCTCCTGAATGTAGTAGATACGGCAGGTGTAATTGGAGGAGGAGATGATAGTACATGAAGTGGTCGTTCAAGTGAAGCGTCTCATGAATTCTTTCCCTGTGGCTGGTGCATGAGGATAATGTTGGTGTCACCCACCACTGAGCCGGCATGGTTGTAGAGGCATCTTGTAGTAGCTTGTCGATCTCTTTGATTATCTTGCGATCGTATATCTCGGAGGGATCCCGTTGTAGTAGACGTCCACATGCCACGCAGCAGAGACGATGCAAACGTTCCCCGCCTGTGCAGGACTCGAGAGCCTCTGGGCGAGCGTAGGAATCTTCAAGTGAGCTCTGAGGTAGACCCAGCATTAAGCACAGGTAGCGATCGAATCGAACAAGGTGAAACCACACATCATCAGGTTCGATCGTAGTACCGGTTAGAGAAGATGGTCTGACGCCCCGGTCCAGACCCAGCATCTGTGCAATCATGACCGCTCGGCGCCCAGCAAGCCACGAGCGGCGAAGATGTCCCGCATAGTTTTCGTATAGCCCTTCGAGCATGATGCATTCGATGCCTTCGAGAGAGGCAACCAGTTCATCGTTGCAGGTTACCAAGCTGTGGGCCGCCTTCACAGCCCGAGACATGATCTCTTGGTAACTAATACTTAGGTTCTCGAGGTGGCTAGCAGATGACGCCGGTATGCCTTGGAGAAACGTGGCCAGTATCAGCAGCTTTCGCGCAATCAGAACTGGGCTACATCCCGATGGCGGCAACTGCAGCAGAGCTTTAGATGATGGAAGCGTTGAGTCAATCGAGTTCATTTGGGTGCATAGAACTGCACGAATGATTTGCGACGTCTCTACTGGTAGCTTGAGGATAATATCCAGGTCTTGAGAGCTGGGCCAAGCAGCGAGTAGGTTTCGACGTAAGGCATCATATGTCCCGGGCGTTGGTGTGTCTTCCTCGGGAGTCACAACGGTCTGTGGCACGTTTGTTGGCGGGGTAGACGTCTTAGTGCGACTCTATATGTAATCAGTATGGAGTCCACAGAGAAGTAATGAAGTAATAGAGCGTACTTCTGCGCCGCGACTTGAACGGCCATTGCTTGACAGGACATTTGCGTTGGAAGCCGCCGGGGTGTTGATAGGCGTGTCAGAGCGACAAGCTAGTGATTTGGAGCGACTTGGACTGTCTCTGCTGCTCCATCGCCATGGTTCCGACCGAGTTGATGAGACAAGACCATCATCAAAATGTCCGTCATGACGGGCAGCCTTGAGCAGCTGCCCAACCAACGCCTCCACCTGGCCCAACCTATCAACAATGTGCTTATTGCTTCCAGGAGGGGGAGGAGGCTGATCAGTAGACTCTTGACTGATACAGTCGGTGCCTCGACGCTTACAGGCCTCACAGACGTCCTGAGTAGCGGCGGAGAATGTGCATCGGGCCTTGCGCCGCTTGCACTCCCAGCAACTTTGGGTACCCTTGCGGAGTTTCCGGCGTTTTGGGGCTGGGGAGGAATCGGCCAGTGAGGATCCTCGAGCGAACGAGAGTGTCTCTTCCATTTTCGGAGTTCAAGGTGAGCCTGAGGTAGATTATTCCGCTGACATGTGGTGATGCTGGCCTGTAGAATGGGACGTTCGCAAGTGGCCTTTATTTTCCACCGCCGATTTCCCGGAAATTTGAGGCGGGCATTAGTAATCCTACGCCTGAGGGCTCCGCCATATCGGCGGCTGATAGAATGTACCCGTGTAATCGGCGGAAGCAGAGTTGGACCCTCTTAGACCTCATGTCATATATATGTAGGGCCTCTATCGTCTACTCTAGGTCTCATTCCCTCCGCATACTTCCTCCCGCGTACTTCCTCAGGTCTGAATCATTTTAGCAATCCTCTCGTGGAAACAACAAGATGGTCCAAATCGCAATCGCTGGCGGATCTGGCAGTAGGCTTTTGCTCCGATCCCTTGCTGATACCACTGTTTTACTTTACTAACGCGTCCTAGATGTTGGCCAGCAGATCCTCGATGCTCTGGTTGCCAGGAATAAACACGAGATCACAATCCTATCAAGAAAGGTTCGGGCTATGCTGCTCGTTTGGTCTTCAATCCCTCAGGTTGCTAACCTTGTTAGGAATCTCCCACCATAGAGCTTGCTCCAGGAGTGAAGTGGGCCACGACAGACTACGATGATGTCGCGCAACTGGCCAAAGTTTTGGAAGGAGTAGAGACTGTGCTCTCGTTTTTGGCCGGTCCAGCAGAAAACAACACCTCGGCGCAGATGAACACGCAGAAGAATTTGATCGATGCCTCAATTCGAGCGGGGGTCAAACGCTTTGCTCCTAGCGAATTCGCTACGTAGGTAACCCAGACTCTTTACCTAATAAGCTTCTCACCGAGAATTTTTTAGATCTGGCTTTGAGCACATGTTCTGGTATGCTTTCAAGAAAGACATTCGCAACTACCTCGCAGAGGTGAACAAGGATAAGAAAGTGGGTGAAATCACTGTGGCTCAAAGTCCAGACAGACTTGCTGACAGAGGAACACAGGTCCTGGAGTATACGCTGTTCCATCCAGGGCTGTTCACGAACTACTTGACCTATCCTTTCAGTTCTTCCAAGCATGTTGATCTTTTTGAAATCCCAATCAACTTTCATCAGCGCCGAGCCCTCATCCTTGATGGCGGCGAAGACGACATCTTCACCCTCACAACAGCTCAGGACACTGCCAAGGTCGTCGCCCTGGCTATCGAGTATGAGGGAGAGTGGCCTATCTTCAGCGGTATCAAGGGTGCAAAGGTCACAGTTGGCCAACTAATTGCTCTCGGTGAGAAGATCCGCGGTGAGTGTTTCCGCCCATGTTGTCTCAACCAAGTAGACGGACACAGGCTAACTACTTACAAAAGGGGCACCTTTTACTGTAGAGAGACTTAAGCCTGACGATCTCAAAGCTGGAGTCATCAAGGCTTCGTGGCTGCCTGTTGTTACTCATCCAGCGATTCCGCCGGAGACACGCGAAGCTGTCTCCCCGGCCTTGCTCACTGGCCTGTTACTAGGTCTCTCAGCTGGAAATTTTGACGTCTCTGATGAGTGGAACCGCCTTCTACCAGATTTTGAGTTTACCCAGCTCGAAGAATTCTTGAGCAAGGCGTGGGCCGCGATCGACGCTGGGGCAGAGAGCGTTTACACTGAGGACTAAGCTGTTGCACTATTTGATAGATTAGCATTACGAACTTGACAATTGCGAGATTACTCTACTGCAGATGAAGAAAATAGTTGATAGTAATCCTCGAATGAAGAGAGTCAAGTGACGAAAGACACCGTCCTCGAACTCCACCTTATATATTCACCTCGCCGCGTTGAACTCGTGATACTCCGTTAGCCGGAAGCTAAACTCAGGCACGCTAAAGCCCATTTCCAATTTTGCAGCTGAACTCTTGCCACTCCAAGTTCAGTTGTTGCTGAGCTTGGACTGAGTGCCCAGACACTTAGGCCGGCCCTTGTTGCGGACGACGCTCCGCAGAGAGATTCGATTTGCCGGACGATTGTTGGGTTTCACGAAAACCCATTCATTCTTTTCATGGCTTATAAGAGGTATTTCACAGTAAAATAGTTATCGGGGACTTCTGGGCCGGCCCCCGGCTTGCGTTTGGTCGCAAAGTGCTTAAATTTCGTCATCGTAAGGGCACAGTAAAAGACATCTCGTAAACTAGCCATCAGGTTACCCTATTTAGAACTTTCAGTGTTTGCCTCTAGATCCCATTTGTAATCAGTGGTCAGGCCAACGTACTTACCGGCAGGGTGTAGTTATTTTTGAGCTTATCATCATATCCCGCAGAACCCGTCATTCTCCAGTCCTTGAGTGGGTCATTAGATGTATGACTTTGATCTCCCATGGCAACTTTTCCGGGCATGGTGAACTGGTAGAAGGCATTATCAATCTCGCCATACCCAGTGCTAGTTCCAGGTTCATAAGGAAGCCTGATAGACACCTTCTTCTTTTGGATCACCAAAGGAATGGTGCAGTTATACTTACCACCCTAGCTGGGGTCAGGCGTCTTCAGGGCCCGATCCCAGTAGAGGAATCGCCAGGACTTGGCTACCTCAAAGAATCATCAACCGCAAATCTTTCAGCCTCCTCCCACATCAGTTTATATATGACTTGCTTTTTGGTGTCAGATAGACTTCTATGAGTATCAGAGCAGATAGCCTTACCTCCCACTGAAGCATCTAAGGACGGTGCCAGGTACTGAAAAGGATGCTGTTGTGCGTGCAGTATCCTGCCTGATCCGTCTTGCCTTCTGTGGATCCTCATCCCACGCAATGAACGGCTTCACGTGGATTCCTAGAGTCTCTGAATAAGCTGTGCCTAGTGCTCAACAATGTCAGGCAAAACAAACCAGCAATCTGGAACCAGGATAGTCTTTCGTGATGACCCTTCTGGGAAAACCTCCAGAAAGCAAGGAAGAACAGCGTACACTGGTTAAATTCGGCAGTCAAGAAGGATGGAGACGATGGGGTCATTACAAGTTGATTGACTGAGTTCTCCATTCACCCACCGATGATGCACGGTACTTGATACTGGTATTCGAAAGCAAAAAGAAAATTGTCATAAATTCTAAAATGGTATATATTCCAGTGTCCCAGTCGGTCTAAGCATCTGAACGCAATCAAAATCATCAAACAACCAGCCCCAAAATCATACATGCCTAATTCTCATGCCAGTCCCGTCAAATCGTACAATATTTCCCGCGTGATATCATGACTTAACTTCCACCGCCGCCT
>JAAVUK010000207.1:0-60507 GCA_014899095.1 Fusarium buxicola
TCCCCATCCCCCATCCATCGGCCAGCTTGTGCCAAAGAGGATAGCCCAAGAACGGTGACAATGTCGGAATGGAGCGGATTTATCTACGCCTCTGCCGCCCCTTTACCCACCTTCAGTCGACGAACACAGCGTGAAAAGGAGTGCCAGCGCCCCGAAACTCCCCCACGAACCAATTCGGCCTCACAAGACCCCAATCGCAGTCGACGTCCGTTTCGACACACGAGGACGTCCAGCGGCAGCCAGAGCCAGGGTAGCCGCTCGTCGCACGACTCGTCGCTGCTGCATTCCAGCATCAGCAGCCCCGCCGTGGGGGAAGACGACGCCCATCACTCTCAGCATCCTCCGTCCAAGGTGGTGTCATCTGACTCGCGGCTATCCACGTCGACGACGTCGAGTTCCGGCAAATCTCTCCTGAACCTTGGGAGCGGCAGCTCAACGTCCATCTTCTTCAACCGGCCTTCCGTCGCCGACAAGAACCGGCCTCGCGACCGGCGCTATCATCACCCTGACACGCACTTGTCTGTTCCAGCTGCTGTGAAAAATGTCGCCATGTATTCCGAGTTGGATGCGAGTAACAAGCCCATGTCGGGCACCACTAAGCAGTTAAATCTTGCCTTTCCGCGAACCGACTCCGTATCCTCAGCCAGTGGCACCACGACACTCTCAACACACACCATGACCTCGACCGATCCCTCCTCGTCCGACCCCGTAACAAAACCTTTCATCGTGCGCAATGGCCGCACCTACTTCAACGACCCTGGCGCAGCATATCCTCTTCCCGCCGACCTCACCGAGCTCCATCGCCAAAGCCTCCGGACACTGCTGATGATACAGGTGTACGGCGCGCCCGTCTTTACACCGGCTCTGCGGGTAAACCCTCCGCAGCGCGTATTGGAGCTAGGATGCGGCACCGGATTCTGGAGCCAGATGTGCCATCGATACTTCAAGGAGCGAGGCCACAGCGGAATCTCCTTCACGGGCGTCGACATCGCGCCTTTGGCACCTGGAAGCCCTGGGTCGCCAGCCGAGCTCTGCAAGCCCGACAAGGACATGAAGTGGCGGTTTGTCCAGCACGATCTCCGCCATTTCCCTTGGCCATTCGCAGACGAAGAGTTTGATATGATCATGATCAAGGACGCCTGCATGATGGTTCCAAACCACGTTTACCAGCTCTTCCTAGAGGAGTACCTGCGCATGCTCAAGCCGGGCGGCGTGATTGAGTTGTGGGATAGCGACCCGACGTTCCGCATGCTTCGTCCGCATGTTCCCAGCGCAATGCCCGGCTCCGAAGAAGCAGAGGATCACGAAGCCGCACTTGACCTCGGCGCCTATCTCATGACGCCCAAGACGCCACTCTCGGCACCATTGAACTCATTCTTGGTCGAGTATAACACTTGGCTGTCGCGTACTCTCGAGGCCCGGCAACTTTCGGCCGTGCCGTGTTCTCTCATCGGGGCCCACCTACTCCAAGAAGATGAAGCTCTCATGGACATCAAGACCAAACGCATGGCCATTCCTCTCAGCGAAGTGCGATGGGAGCGAGAAGGTGTCGGCGGTGTCGTGACGAAAGACGGCAAATCGTACGTGGAGATGAAGGCCAAGTCTACACCGCATCAGAAGGTCGAGAAGAAGACATTGACGGCAGGGCAAGCTGCGCTGCGCAAAACGGCGCTTCTGACGGTCGCGCAGCAGGTGCAGGCGCTGGAGCCCATTCTGCGAGAAACCAGCGGCAAGAGTCAAGACGAGTGGGATATATGGGTCAGCAAGATGATGGCAGACCTGATGAGCGAGAGCGGAACAAGTTGGGGAGAATGCTTGGAAGTGGGAGCGTGGTCAGCGAGGAAAAGGCCAAACAAGGACGATTCTTGAGTCGCGGGGCATCTGGGCGCAAAAGCAAAGAAAGGCGCCCATGTGGGCTATGACGAACAATATGGCGCATGTATCTATCTTATGAAAGGAGTCAGATCTGGCATGCTCCCGCTTGCAGCGTGGGGGCCGCACACTCGGAACTTGTCGTCGCTTCATCGCTTTGTCTTTCAACATCCTCTCGACCCTCGCCTATCGATACTAGCATCTTCTACATACCCCTTTACGCGTCGGCATCATACCGTTTTCTCAAAGTGCGATACCTTTTCAAATAGTACCTATACCCAGATGATTAGCAAAAAAAGCAAGGACATGGTTCAGGAAGGTGGGATTTATGGCATGCTGGACGAGGTGGCTTCCGCGGGACGATCAATGGTTTTGGATATGTGCTTCAATGGGCTGGAAAAGGATATCGATGGGTAGTGTTTCTCCAAATAGACAGACGGCTGGAAACTGATTGCTATAAGCAAACACTCTAAACCATAGAAGCGCCGTAAATGCATGCGTGAGAAAGCAGATGTCTGTGAAATTTGGTTCATGAGAGTCGGGCTCATGAACACGAGGCGTACAGCAGCCGAAAGCCGGGGAGGAAAACACAGTAGACTCACAAAGCCTCGATCTCTGCAAGAAACCAGTCAGTAAGCTCCATATGGTATCATCCCGACATGCATGAGGGCCTTGGTAAAGTAAACGCACCCTTCTTGACATATTCAGCCTGCGCAATGCCCTGACGGATCTTGTCCTCGTCGCGCTCGGCGGCCTTGGAGATGAAGGCCTTGTGCAGACGGGGACGGAAGTAGTCAAAGCCTAGGGGGTATTCTCGGCCAAGGTAGAGCAGCTCTATCGCGAACATGTCAGTAGCTGTTTGGTGTTCCATCTTGGTGGTTTCGACTCATAACGTCGGGGGGAGTGCCGAGGCTGAGAAACGGACCTTTGTAGATGGCAATGACTTGCCGTCTCAGCTGAGGATTAAGGCTCATTGTTGCTCGATGTTCTGTGCATCATCTGGGGTCTTTTATAACCACAGCTACTCCGATGTTCAAAGCCACTGCTCCAAGCAGCATGTATGATGATGTCGAGTTGATCCATCTTCCAAGGCCTGTGGCTTGACTCCCCGCATCAGCCTCCCATGCAAGGCTGCTGCCCCTCCCGTCTCCGCAATAGCTTCAGCCACACCCCATATCTCCTAGAGGTGGCTGTCGCTTTCAAATCTTCAGTTCGCATCAATCGAGCTCTCCCAACTGTCCAAATACGTCTGCCATCCGCAATGGCTACGGTGCCTGCCTCTTTGTCGCGCCAAGTCCTCACACCGGCCTTCGCCGTCTTTCCAAACCTCAAGCACTTCCGAGTGCTCCTCCCACGACTGTCCCGCGGTATACCTCCTGGCGGACCAAAACAAGCTACCAACATACAACACAGGCAATCTATAACGACTCTGTACCATGATCTTGGCGTTCTAGTCTACGCCGGAGCAAGTACGCAACAAGTCGATCAGATCGCTAGCATCCTGAAGCAGTCTGCTACACCAGACACCGGGCTGCGGTATAACCGTACTCCTCCGAAAAGGGAGCATAAGGATTATGATAGGTTTACCGTGTATCGAGTGCCGACGGAGGACTGGTACATCGATCAAGATTATGGCACAGAGGTGCGTGAAATCCTCCATGTGCAGTTTGATAGTTCGCGATGCTGATCTACCAGTAGGAGGGCTTCCTGACGCCTGAAGGGCTACTCGACCTCGGCAAGAAGACGGCAGCCATGTGGACGCGCGAGATCATCGAAGGAGTTAAAAAGAGACCAGTTCAGAAAAGTTGGAGCGACACGTTGGCATTCAGGGACACAAACGTAGACCTGGTGCCCGAAGGGCCTGTTCGAGGAATCGTTCATGTCAGTTCTTTGTATGCTTCATGCACGATGCCATGCTGACTCTCACCCCTACAGCCAACAGTCGATGGACCCCGTCGCCTCCCCGTAGAGGCATACGTCGCAACCAAAAGCATTCCTGGTACCTTCCACCTTCAGATCCAATTTTACACCGTCGGCACAGGGAAGTACGTTGGCAGCGTCCGCATGGAACTTATTCCATTCTACACGCAGGATGGCATAACCAGACGCGTGTGGGACACTGCCGGCGCCAATTTCTACAGCCTTGCGCCCTCCCTGACGGCTAATGACGACGGAAAGGTTATCCAGCAGATAATGGAGAATCTGTGGAAGCTGGAGCGCGAGATCTGGGCGGGTCGAGCGCTGAAGGTAGAGGAGGAAAGGAAGGAAAACGAGAAGAAGAAGGTTGCCGGGCAGAAGGAGAAGAGGGCTGCTAGAAGGAAAGAGAAGTCGAGCTCCAAGAAGGCTGGGAATGTCGCAGAAGGGTCGGAAGAAGAAGACCCTGAAACGGATCTTTACCAAAACGTTGCTGATAAGGCCACTGCTCAAGAGCCAAAGGACTCTGAACCAAAAGCGCAATCAGCAAAGAAATAGGGACCATGATGGGGTTCGCCAAACCATTGAGTTCGTGTAGAAACATTGTATGATAGCCGTTTATAATGACAACCAGGACAGAAACAAGTGAATATCGGATAGAAATAACATCAGTCATGAACGGTCAAGTAAGAACAGACAAGAACATCCAGGACATTATTCCTTTCTCTCTTGGTCGAGGCTTGCTTGAACCTAGACCAGACTATTGGTGATACCTGTTCCCAGAGTTGATTCGTCCACAAACGTTATCATCTCGAAACGCCCAGCACTCGACATTGGCTGCAGCGAAGAAAGAGCGGCCAGGTAACCTGGGGAAAGCAAGCTATAAACGGTGTGGCTAAACGCTGCGCGGTAACATGTAACGGCAACTGGCCGGCATCTGCGGCAAGCCAACGCACACAGCAGCCGGTTCAGTAGCATTTATTAGCACGCGCCGTTCGTCGTTACAGAAGCTGTACAAGGAGTGCATTCATGCCTCAAAGGCCAGAGTGAGAGAGCGTGGTTGGGGTTGATTGGTGCCAGCAATGTCACGCGCAGCAAAGAGATGCGTCAAGTGCATAAAGGTGGGAGGCGCTGAGGTGAGGAGAAAGGTATCAAACAAAGAATAGATCGATGTCTGGGTATTCTAAGAGGCGAAGAAGTTACCAAGAAAAGTGTTGCGATCCATCATCGTGATGGGCTTGTGGTTGTTTCGAGCCTGTGAGACATTACAAACATTTCGGGTTTCCTGTTTAGGAAGTGCATCAAGAGATGCTGCCCGTGGGAAGTCTTCCGAGCAACATCTGCAAGCGATCATTAACGCAAGAAGAAACTCGGAGGATGCCCGCCTGTCACCAAAGTTCCGTATCTGGGAAGTCCCAACGTCAATCCCTCAGAGAATCACGCATCGGGATCGCAATGGCGCTTCTGCAAAGACAAGGTCCCATGTGTCTGAACCAAGAGCCGCCAGCTACTCCGTAGTTGCTGTATGTAGAAGTCGGTTGAGTGGCGCCCGTCATGCAGCATGGCGCATCCCGCGTGGCGAAAGCTACTGTACGTTCAACGATCCCCCGCCTCGAAAAGGGTCCAGACCAGGGAGCGAGCTGGAGCTTGGCGGTTAACTGCCGTTGGGCTCAGGCAGGGCTCGGCTCCGGACTGGACTGACAATGGAGAAGCTGGCTGTTAACAGGGAGGAGAGTCAACATGCTGACGATATTAGGGTCAGGCCACTGCCGCCAGAGGGAGCACATCACTTCCGAGAATGACACAGCAAGCAATGCCTCTAAATACCGGCTGCTTTAGCCAACCGCTCACCGTCATTTGACATGACCCGGTGCAGTCCAGCTCTTGCACCGACGTGTTTCTATCGCAGGGCGGAGCCGTGATGAGTGATGTTGTGCAGGGACGGCATGCTAGGGCGGACCAAGGAGAAAGCAGGACAAGTGCCGGCGGCGGCATCCAAAAGATGCCCTCCATCATGAGGGACCTAGGCCAAGACGTTGGCATGAATGCGATTTGTTGGAGGGGCCATGATCGTCGTCCCCCTCGTATACGTAGAGATTGGTCCCCTCATCCCAGTGTTATTAGTCTAGCGAGACACGAAGTCCAAGTCAACTTGAAATTACGTACCGAGATGCATCGCCTTTCCGATCGTCCATGCAGCCTCATCATGGCATTGTCCTCTTGCTAGGACGAGGCCTCGGAAAATAACGAAATCAAGGTAAAATCAGCGGTCTGACACGATAGACGATCCTCCAGGGCATGTCCTGGTTCAGGCGCATTTGCCAGGCCGTGAGTGGATGGGATTTGGTTGTGGATTCTGGCATAAGCATGGGTGAGCATGGCCTGGCACCCCGAACGTTTATGCCGTGGCAGCAGATCTGGTTGGTCATGCGAGGCTTCCATTCGCAAATAGCGGGCCGATCGGCGCGTTTGTTGTCGGCCATGGCTAAAAGTAATGAGGGGGTTTTGCTGGTGACTGGTGTCGATTCGGCCAGCTGTGCAGGCATCACTTTGCGTGGGTGGGGAACTCCGGTCACTCTGTGTGTCTAGCAGGGGTAGCTGGAGCGCGACATCAAGTATGGAGTGGTATTCTGATGGATAGGAAACACAGAAGTTCCTACATAGAGAGTGAATAAAGCGTGGGATTGGGGAATAATATGCATACGGTGCTAGCCTCCACCTCATCGGCGATGCTATAAGTCGAGCCGAGCTTTGTTCATGATAATGTTGGAAAAGGGCAAGACAAAAAGCGGGACGAGAAATTAGAGGCTAGGCGAGTGAAACGGGCCAAGGAAAAGTGCCGAAATGGGCTGCTGGAAACCGTCTAATGACTCAAGTACCGTCCCGTGGAGTATATCGTCCTCGCTGAGCTTGTTGATTTGAGTGTGGTTGCTTGAAGTAGCTGGGGATTCCCTAGGATCAATGAATGTTACACATACTATGTGGCAGACTTACTTGACGTGTCAGCAGCAACTACTATATGCTATGCTCTAAAAACAACCAGCACATTGCTTTATTTAGCACGGACTGGTCGTTTCGACGCGACTCAAGCCAGAGGGATTTCATCGTCCGTGTCCGTGCTGTGGATTGGTGATCCTGGAGGATAGTTCAATAACCCATGTCGCCATGCCCTGCCCGGTCCATTTCCCCTTGATCGACTCAGGCCCCTTCCCCCAATCGGTAGTCCGTGGCGTAAACGACGTCAGTAGCAAAACACACAAGCCTTGGAAGCAAGAGGTCCAGGCGGTTAACAGAAGAGGTGGTCTCGGCGGTCGTTCCCAAGTTTCACCTTGATCCGGCCAAGATGAGGGGCGAAAATCAAAAGCTTAACATTTGGGGCACTCTTCGGCGATTCGTCCATCTTGGGCCAGCTTGTGGCCACCGGAGTCTGCCGAGGGGAGGGTTTCAGGGCCGAGATGAACGTGATGATGAGGCTGGATGTTGACTGTTTTTGCGGAGGAGTGCTTAGACCGGCAGCCCCGGGGTGAACCCTGGCATAAGCCCGTGACAAAGGAGGGTGCAAGCAATGGAGCGATGGCGTGCGCACGCACGCGTTGGTTGAGCTGTTGTTTTGTGAAGCGCGAAAGCCATGTATGTTGTGAGAGAATCCGGATAAGTAGAAGCAGAAGAGGCAAAGACAATAGCATTGACATTCACTTTGAGACAAGATCCGAAGTCGTGTTGATTGCTACTGTAATTATCTCCTCTCGTCATGGACAAATAGACAAGACGTGACGTGATGGAGCACCAATCATCAACGTGGATGGATGTTTTGTGAAGGGTGAGTGAGACTTTGTGAGGATGGAGACGTCAAGTTGTGTCAATCAGCAAAGGGTCTTGTGACGGATGTGGATGGAGTCTTTCGTACCTGCCAATTGTTTTACGCGCTTGTCAAGGTTGCTTTGACTTTTACTTCCATTACCAAAAGCAGGGTTCGCACAGTGTTACACACGGTGCGACTGATAGTGGAGAATAGGACTCTAGTATTTTTCCTTGCACTCCAGTGCGGAATATAGAGAAAATATGGAACTTGGCAACGAAGGGCTTTTCAGAATATCTCATGGTTTTTCTCCCGTAGCATGGTTAAAATGTCATGGACAAATAGTTGCGTCGATAGATGAGCTAGCTCCCATGTCATGGATGAGTTGATTAGGGCTGGTCCATTAGTCGATCGTAGACACAGTCAGCGCAGTGTAGCGCCTCGTCCCATCCGACGCAACCTTGTTCCTGGGTACCTGATCTGTTGGCATTTGATACACCCAGAGTATCCAGAAACAGCATGTTATCGTGTGTATCAGCCAGCATCTTCGTTCACAGGACATGAACATTCCACTTCTTAACCGCCCCAAAAAGAATAGAAACGCGGCAACACAACTCTCAAGGCCCATAGCCAGTAGCCAACTCTTCAACACGAATCAGTACCCACCGATACCTGCAAAACTGCTATTTCCCCACCTTTGACACGCTTTTAGCGCTGTCCAAAATACGCAGAGTCAAAGTCTCTCCCCTCGATTCCGCCCTCTAGGATCCTCGCGGCTCGTGATAGAAGCCCTGGGGCTAAATCTGCCACTAAATCTGCAGTGGGCTCAGTGCACTAGCGCCCTACATCGTCAGAAACAGCCGCCCTGGGGCACAGTGCGAATCTGCCACGCAACACCCCGCCCACTGCCTCGCTCACTATTCCCGTTCCCGTCCATCCTTTTTGCATTCAGTCGCTCCATTCCTTTCCATTTCTTTTACTTGCACAAGCACGAGCCTGGCCTCGACAGCCAAAAATCTCCCACATCCACCAACTTCAACTCTTATCCGCATCAGCATCCCACGATAGAGCGTCCCGTAACCAGGCAGAATCACAACACATTCGCTCTCTGCGGCCCTGCGGCCGATCTAAGCAGATTTCGCTCTCGAGTCGACGATAGTTCCCCTCCTCGCGGCTGTTGTCTGTTCTGGGTCTCTCGACCGTTGCCTTTCCCGTGATCTGTTCGGGACGTCTTCCAATTCGAATGCACATGTCGACGTCAAACTCTGCCGTCGCAACGACTCACCTCCTAACTCTACTTCCTTCGACTCTGGAATACGCTCCTTCGCCCATCGGTTCGTGCTACGCGGCCGAAACTTAACCTTCCGACTAGCCAAATCCCTCGATCTCAAGCCCTTCAACCCGGAAGGCTTGCCCCGGCTGCCGACCCCGTTCCGAAGAGGATCTTGGGTTCGTCAGACTGTGGCAAGAGATCAAAGTCGTTGCGCATGCCTCGCGCTCCAGGTTCGGGCAAGCGACAGCAAGGCGCCGCCAGTCACCGCGACACTCGCCATGAGAATGGGCTTGTAGGCCCTGCCAAGCGATCTTCTGACAAGAAGGGCCCGGGGCAGCTCGACAGCTCTGCCCGCCGATCCGACCAAGTCGTCGCCGGCGCCGCAGGGCAGTCGACGCCAGCCAACTGCCTGACAAACGGTTCCTTCAAGCACTGCGTCTATGATGCCCCCAACGATTCCCGCGCCAACGACGATTACCGCCGCTCCTCGCTCGGCGCTGTCTCCGAGATGTCGTCCGACTCGTCCAACTCCAACGGCGGCGCCAATGCTGTAGCTGACGCTGGCCATCGCCAGATCGATGTCAATGCCATGAAGAACGCCGACGTCCACCGCGACTCGGGCCCATTCGATCTCGCTACCACGGTTCTCAAATCCTTGCCCATGCAGGACACGCTCGCGATCCTCATCATCCTTATGCACGTCCCGTCCCTCTCGCTCACGGTCATCTACACCATCTTCACCTTCCTCACCTTCGTCCCTCCCGTCACTACCAGCTCCGGTATGAACATCAACCTCGCCGAGATCTTTGACGGAAACTCCACCATGCCATCCCTCGTAACTGTCTTGTGCATGGACTTCTTTTTCCTTCTAATATGGCTTTTTCTGTGGGGTCCGATCCAGGATGGAATTCTGGATTTTGCCAAACCGGTCATCGCCATCACTTTGGGAGGAGGGAGCAGTACTAGGGACGGCACTTCAAGAGGTCTCACCTCATGCTTCACGTGGGTGATTGGCCACCACCTTCTCCGGGGGACTAAAGCTCACTGGGGCCGCGTGGCTCGTCACATCCCGGAGCATTGGCGGCTGCCTCATGTTTTCAACAGTTCTCTCGATTCGGCCTCCCACCTGTACGATAAGAGGAGTGCATATGGGTGGGTCCGGAGCGTCCTCGCTATCCATATCTTGACACAAGGCATTGTGCGGTATATCCGAGAATGGTATCTAAGGCGCGAAAAAGCCAACGCCTCCGTCGGAGCTAGCGATCCCGAGGCCGGAAAGCCGCCTAGTGTGGCCGGCGACATGGCAAACGAAGGAGGATTCGCGACACCTGATACGGAGACGGGCTTGCAATCCGCACCTCCTGTGTCGACAAGCAAAAAAAGAAGAAAGCAAAGCACTCAAGTTCGCCTACAGCAACCGCTATGGGCGGCACTCGCGAGCACCAAGATTGTTGTGGTGAAGGAATATGAGTTGTCCCACGCGGCTTCAGAGTCAGCTGGGTCTAACGCAACCGACATTCACAACCTTGGCAATGCTCCATTCAACAATCAACCCAGCCAAATTTGGATATCTTACATTGGAAGCGATGAAGTATGTTTTAGTACCAGCCACTTTCCCGAAATCGACGACGATGAGCCGCGATCCGTCGAATCTTCTGGTGATGATTCGAGACCCTCCAACATCGATACCTCGAAACCGTTCTATGTCCGGGTCAACAAGGCTGTCTGGCAACCGACGCGTATGTTTCCTATCGAGGAGTCGCCAGAGGACTCTCAAGAAGGCGTGCGTTGGACAGGTGATATCTATGGCCTCAGACCTGCTTCCAAGTATGTCTGTGAGTTTGTAGATAGTCAGACAGACGAGGTTCTATTTTCGACCAGCATCAGGACTATCCAAGCCACTCAGCGTGAGACGGACGGCGTTCCGCCCCCCGTCGCCAATGGACAGCGTTCCCTTCGACCCGATTCGCCTGCCACAACTCTTAGGACGTCGATTGCTGCGGTAGAGGCCAAGCTCAGTGATGAAAAATCGCGCCTCAAGACGTTGCGAAAGGAGTACAAGAACAGAGCCAACGCCCTCCGCAAGGACAACGAGCTGACGGATAACCAACTTTCCTCTGCCGGAAACCATGACGAAAAGTACCGACAGAAGATTCGTCAACAAGAGACACAGAAGGCCCAGGCGGAGCGCGAGACCCAGCAACTTGCCGACCAGCTCAAGAACTTTGATAACGCTCCCGAACTCAACGAACGCAAAAAGAAGGTTGAGAGACAATACAGCAGCGAAAAGAAGATTTTCGAGGCCGCCCAGAAGGCGTTTAAGGAGCACAAGGTCGGACTGGAGAAGGAGATCAAGGCCAAGGAAGTCGAGAAGTCGAACCTCAACACTCGTCGCAACAAGATCGCTACTCGCATTGCCAAGGTTGAGAACGAGCTTGCCAATATTGCCGATGCCAACAATCGCGGTCTCGATGAGGCAGAACGACGGAACCAGGAGCGTGGTATTTGGCAGGAGCATGTAGCCGGCATCGAGGCTAACTACAACGAGCGGCTTGCGCACGTTCGTGCAGCCAACGCGGCCAGAAGCGAGCATATTAGGAACGCGCAGATACAGTTGCAGAGCTTCCACGAGTATATGAACTCGGCCAACGGCATGCCTTACGATATGATGCCTCCTGAGGCTGGTCATCCGCAGCTTGGTCCTCCTTTCCATCCTACGGCCACGAGCACCTGGAACCCCGACCCTACGGCTCCTCCGCATTATCCAACTGGCCTTTGGCACAGCTCCAGCGACATTCTCCCTTCGGTGTCTGCTCCTACGCTCCCGTCTATGTCGTCTATGTCTCTATGGCAGCCTCCACCCACAGCCCCGCCGTTTGAGCCGCGAATGACGCGGTCTCGAGGGCGCAGCTCCAGCATGCTCAGCAACGTCAGTGGCTTCACGCAGTCGAGCGGCGAAGACTACGGATCCCCGCCGATAGATTCTCACCGAGTCAGGCACATATGGGCGAGTCGCACCAGGGCCAGCGGTAGCAGCGGCAGCAGAAGCGGCAGCAATGGTGACCCGACGAGCCCTAGGTGAGCGCTTACACGACTGTGTTTGTGATCCATGCGGACTGGCTGGCGATCTGTGGTTGTGGTGGAGACAGCGGCTGTTTGGTTTTGTTGGGAAGGCCAGCTGTTGAATAGCGCTTGCAGGTGAATAAAAGTAGTGCCTTTGTTATATGCTCGTCTTGACTATGAAGTGGTGCTTGTGCGTTTGTCATGATGGATGCTCTCGACTGCTGTCTTGGCGATCCTTGTGTCAGCTCATCTCGTCTTGACTTTAGCCTTGTGATGTTTAGTAGAGGTGGGGCTTAGGATCACCTTGAGGTAAACTTTTCTTTTTAGTAAGTCATTGTATGATTAAGGTGAGACCCCTGCGCGCAACTCCAGAGAAGCGCTCATGACGGCACAGGCACCGATGTCGTTCAAAGACCCGTGGCGTAGGCCTAGATAGCGCAAGCCCGGAAGAAGCTCGAGAGAACCCAGCCAATAAAGTAGATGCTGAATATTGAAGGCCTGCTCGCAGCTCTTCCGACTCCAAGATCAAGTTGCCGTCGCGTCACAAGTTGGTCTTCAATAAATTTTGAGGACTATGGCCGACAGCACCGATAAAGCCGGAAGTGAGCGGCACACCGGGATACAGCCACCAACTTGAACGTTCTACGTAAGGCAGTTAGCCAAAAGGGACAAATGAGGAGACGGAATATCAAATAAGCAAGTCATTCATTACGATTCTTCCCGTAGTCTATATCGGACTCGAGTGCTCAAGTGAGCCACAACCATCAACAAATCCTCGTTAAGACCATTACGACGTCATCCTAAGGATCACCTAAACTCTTGTCTTCACTTAGAAAATGACTTTGACCTTCACCTTTCGAAGTTGTCCACGCCCTTGGTCGCGTCGCTGACCGAGGCGCGGAAAACCACCGCCTCCAGGCGAGTGAGACGCTTCTTGATCTCGGCGTTCTCGGCAGCCTGCTGCTTCTTGAAGAACTCCTCGATCGACTTGGCCAGTCCATCGCACTTCTTGGCTAGCTCAGTAGACTGCAAAGAAAGAGGACGTTAGCCTCGATCGGTTTAAGGTTTAGGGAGTGAGTGATACTTACAGTTCTGTAGGCGCGGCGAATCTTGTCCATATCATCCTCCTTGAAGCGAGCCATTTCATCGATCTCGTCGCTCAGCTCCCGGTTTCTCTTGGAGGCCTTCCGATCGACGCGGTAAATGTCACGCTCCACGCTATCAGTCTGCTGCTCGAGGTGATCCACCTTGTTTCCAGTGTTGGTGTCCATCGCCATGTTCCCCCATAATTCCCAATACTTCATCCAAGCGGGCGCGGATGAGAGTCATGTCGTTGCTCTTTGCAGGTTTGGCAGGATTCGTGGTCTGCTGTTCACATCCTGTCAGCCAAGGGTTCCTGAGCTGAGTATGTCTGCACCTCGTTATGCACTATGAATCCTCGCAGGACACAACTTCTGAGCCCTACCTTCCAGCCCCAGAACACATCAAGTGACATATGGACGGTCCCCACGCGGTCTCTAAGAGTGCGATCGAGGGTGGATGAGAAAAGAAAATCAGATATACCTTTTGGGAGGAGTGGCCAGGGGTCTCCATCTCAACATCGGCCTTTGCGAGCGGTCAGTAAGGCATTCCAAAGTTCAAGGTGAAAAGCCTCTACCTGGTCGGTCCGCGAATGGAAGGCCAGAGCCCGCATGCACAGCGAAGGATATTTTTCTGCCCGCCAGGCATATTCAACTCTTACTCCAGACCGAGGGTAGTCCCTACCTTGCCTGTTGTATTGGTTCTATGGCAAATCCTCTTCACTTACCATCCACCTCGTCCGGGATAAGGAGTGGGATGAGCGGCGTCGACGTCATGGCATGTTGAAGAGGACGAAGGGTGACAAATTCTAAGACTCAACAGCTCCCTAAGTAAGCCTCGGGTAATGGGGTAAGTATCTACGCTGCCTTGTTCTGCGCTTGTCTTTATGATCCGGCTTCCTGCAACCTCCAGCCAGCACTATCGAGCTCCAGTCACTTTGTACCAATCACCACACCAGGAGTCTGAGAGAAACTAGAGAATAGAGCAATTCTCATGTCACGTCCGTTTCCAAGGAACATGCTCTGGTGTGGTTCAATGGTCTTGCAAAAGTCTATATTTTGCACTGCCATTCGATTGCAGTCGTACTTACACTGTTTGGTAGCTTGTATAGGAGACGGGGTAGGGGGCGGAAAGCGGACAAGACTGAAGCAACATGCTCCAAGCCCAACAAAGAGGGGATAGACATAAAACGCACCACATTGAATGGAGCTTAATCAGAAGTGATGATCAATTGTCGTCTGATCATACGGAGTAGAGGCGAGTCTTTCCAACTGCTATGTTAACTTACATAGTAGTCTAAAAGGGGTCGCATGAAGTTACCCCTAAAGTTTCAGCCACACACCTGTGCCACAAACACCGCCACAAATCTGTTAGACTAGGAACATGCCTCCTTTGTGCTCCAGATGGACAATTCGCGACGCCAGCTCTCAACACCAGAATTACAAGTATCACTGCGGTGCCGTTATGCGGCCAAGGTGACTCCTTTACTCGCCATATTTGCCTGGAGATGACTCCAAAAGCGCCATGGATTTCGTGAGCCGCCCATAACCATGCTCCAAGCGCAATCATGAGCTCCCTTGACTGACCGTTGTATTGATAGTGGTCGCGCCTGTTGAGCCCCCTCTCGTCCGGGAGCCCCCGCAAGGATCAGGCAAAGGATCCTGCGAAGAGACTGCACCGTTTCGAGAAGGAATATCACCATTTACTAGTGAGGAGCCAACAACTTGCCCTATGCCTGCGACTGTAGCTAACCAACAAAGTCCGCATGGAGGTCCTCGTCCAACCTATCACGAGACAACGACGCCGCCGAGACCCTCGAGATCCGCCTCCAAGAGCTCACCAACATCCTCAGCGACGAGAGCCGCCGACCGCTACCGCATCCCTGCATCCAATACTGCTCGATCAAGCAAATCTACGTCCCCATCGGCAAGATCGCTACGACCTCATACAATGAGTGGATCATTAAGGAGGCTGTCCTCTTCTTTGCGACCCTCATCGAGAGCGAAGAGGAGGCCTTTGTCGAGAACCAGACCTTTTCCGCCAGCTTGACGAACCTCCTCGTTCGCATTACTGGTGTGAACAGCGTGCGCCTAGGCCTAGACACCGAGTCACGCGTTGTCGAGCTCGCCTTTAATATCACCACAAAGATTCGGCTGGACCCGAGTATCTTGCCGGCATGGTTCAAGACACATCGCGGAGTGGCCCTCCAGCAGAGGGAGAAGGATGAGAATAATCGCGAGACGTTTGTTGGGCGGACGCAACGGGCCGACTTCCCTCTGTTTTACATCCTTATGGACTACATCCACCATGAGGGTAAGGTTGGCGACTTTGCGCGGACGGGACTGCTATACATTATCGAGGCGGCATCGAGTTCAGGTCCACTGGAGCAATGGATCGTTGAGAGCGACCTGTCAACTTTGATGGCGACTGGCCTTGGCGCTTTGTACAGCCAGCTGAGCCGCAAGCTGGTGATCGATCACCTCCCTCATGATCTGCCCCCTATTCTCGCCCTGTCCGACTACGAACACCCTACATCCAACTACGAGGTCATCAGCTCATGCTCCCCCGAATTTCAGTCTCACCTTGAGACTTTCCTATCACATCTTTTGTTCTGGCAGGACGTCTTGAACCACTGTCGGTCGGTCGAGGTCAAGTCGACCCTGCTGGAGCATTTCCAAGTCATTTTCTTACAACAGTTATTGTGAGTATGCCGTATACATCATTCGGACTCCCGCTGACAGCCCAGATACCCCTCACTACTCGAGTCCTCCGATATCGACGGAGGATCTTCGGTGGCTGTATTGACCTATCTACGCCGTATCCTCGAATCTCTCGACCACCCCGACATGATCAACCTCATCCTCCATTACCTTCTCGCGCTACCAGAATCCGTCTCCAAGCGACCAGGCTCAAGTTCGTCCGTCAGTAAGGCACGGAAACGAAAATCGATGGACCTGGCCACCATGCTGGCAGAGAGGTCGGATCCGACGGCAACTCCCCTGCTCTTCAACCTGGTGGACCTTATTCTTGCATGCCTCAGGTCCCAAAACCAGCAGACGATTCATGTCACACTACAACTGGTGTCGGCTATCCTGAGACGGCATCATCGATATGCCATCATCACTCTCCTCAGAACCGAAATACTCCCTATGCAGAACGCTGCCCGGACCGTCGGAGCTCAAGAGCAAGAGGTCGAGTATCTTATGTCGTTGGCCGGAACCATAGGAGGCGAGGACAGCTTTGACGAAGTATACCAGACTGTCCTCCGAGATACCATGTCCAAAGTCGAAAGCCACCCATGCTCACTCAAGCTTGTCGCGCCGAGGGTATCTACGAGTAACCAGAGGCTTCCCGACAGTCTTCCAGGAGCACCCAGAGACGTTGGAGATCATACCCTTCGACCAGATGATCCCCTCCTAAACTCACTACTGGATCTTCTTGAGACATTTTTCATCAATCAGGTTGAGACCAACCTCTCGGTGACTGAGACGCTGGTGGATCTGGCTGTCTGCGGTTTCATGAAGATCGAGGGGTGGCTGGCGCGCAGTCCAAACTCTTACACATATGACGAAGATGTGAAGGAGGAACATCAAACAGAAGAGGACGAGACGGCAGAAATCGAGATTGACGAGGACCTGGGCGAGCTGCCAACATCTCCCGAGCAGGAGCAGCTCAAGGCCATGGAAAAGTGCCGACAACGGCCTCAATGGTCACAAGCCTCTTTGCCGCGTATTTTCAACGTCCTCAGGAAGCTAGAAGAGCAGGTGTTATCCTACAGGAGGACTATCCCTCGCTTTGATGAGTTGGTGCAACAACGTCGCGATGCTTTCAAGACAGCGGATACGATGCACAGTTCGGGCCCCACACCAAAGGCAACACCTGCACAGCAGGATACGCCTGACCGGCGAAGCTTCGAGGAGGTGTCACGCAGTGGATCGCCATCCCGGCCGTCAGCACTGGAGGGACTGGCACATCGTCTACTCTCGGAGTTGGGAACACCAAGCCGCTCCAGCAGCCCGCGGGGACGCAAAGAGCTGGCTCGTAGCTCCGGGAGCGGCAACGCGACGCCGAGCAAACCTGTCCTGGCCCCTCCGAAGGAGTCATCCCACAGTCGAGGAAGAGGGAGCCATTCTCCTAGCAGGGGACGGAACCGTATTGACCCAGTGCAGAAGGCCAAAGAGGAGGTCCTTGCTCGACAGCTGGCGGAGTTTGCGGCTATGGACCAGACTATCCTGTCGAAGAAGGTTGGGCTGCCTGAAGTCAAGGTTGAACCCATTCCTCTCAAGTTTGACAAGAAACCGATGCCTGAGCCGGTAGAGACGGTGGACGTGGGTGAAACTGCGGATGCGGAGCCAACTCCTGCCGATGCCGAGAACAAAGAGGAGGCGAAATCCGAAACCGCTGAACCAGAGACTGCTGGAGCTGGAGCTGCTGAAGCAGAAGCTACTGAAACAAATGATCCTAATACAGAGGATGCTCAATCGGAGACTCCGGAACCAGAAACCCCTCAGCCTAGAGAGGAAAAGGAGACCACGGCCACGGTGTCAGTCTCACACATCATCACCAACGTCATAATTCTGCAATCCTTCTTGTTTGAGCTGGCGGGTCTCGTCCAGGTCAGGGCGGGCTTATTCGACGAGGTGCGGTTCGTGTAGCGGGAGCGGTGGTGGTGCATTCACTGGGCGAGATCGAAGAGCATTCTTACGATTGATGAGCATTTGTTAGCAGACGGCGTGGGTGCTTTTCTTTGTAGATTGGGCGTGAATGGGTCGAGGGATAGTTGATACTTGAACCACTGATGCCGGGGCCGTGTTCTTGGGTCTGGTTAAACGTAACATTCTCTGATTCATTGACTGTGATACTTGATCGTGTGTTCGTAGCTTCGTGTATTCGTGTACGCGAGGATACCCCGTCCTTGTAACCCAAGGCCGGCTGTATACCACAATTGTAACATAATATCATCAACTTGATGCATTCATCTCATCCCACTCGATCCACCTCCTCACAACCCCGTCCACAGCCCTAACCCCTTCCCTCGTAGCCTCTACCTCAAACCATTCCCGGTGCTCCCTCCCACACGCCTCACACTTGCCCCCATTCGCCTTGAGCCCCATTCCCGCAAGCTCAATGTGCACCAGCCGCTCGACACGGTGCACGTGAGGCGTCATGTGCGGCACCGCGCCCGAGGACTCATGTGAGCCGGGAAGGTAGGGATAGTACCGCAGCATTTCGACTTGGTGGCCGCACTGTCGCTGCCACTGGTTCAGGCGGCGCTGGACGTTGGAGGCGCGCCCGATCTTGAGGAGCATGGTGGAGCGGGTGGTGGAGGGGTCCGTGGCAGCGAAGGAGGAGACGACGGCGCTGGGCCGGCGGGACCGTGGCGGGCGGTTGGGCGACGGAGGCGATAGCAGGGAGCGCGCTGCGTCGACGGGTGCAGAGTCGTCGGTGGGGGTCAGCCAGAACATGTAGATGAAGCCAGGCTCTTCCGAGTCGACGTACGGACGAGCCAGTTCGGCCATGAGAGCGGAGGCGGTGGGCGCGTCGACTGAGTCGGGGATAAAGTCCTTGATCTGGGCGGTTTGCGAGACGGCTGACTTGCGAGAACGACGGGAGGATTTTTCGGGAGACGTATTCTGCGAAGAGACGAGATGTTGCTTCGAGGAACGTTTCGAAGATGGCACGGGAGCGGATGTTCGTTGAACGGGTCGTGGCTGGGGACGCGCGGGTCGAGGTTCGGGCACTTGTTCAAGGGGAACGGAGAAGCAGAAGCAACATGAGAGCGACTGCTTCTGTTTCGGCTTGGGCTTGCTTGTCCTGCGTCCTCGGCTATCCGTCCTCGGCCTTGCATCTCTCCTGGGCTTCTTGTCCTGCAAATCCACCAAGCCCAGCCTATCCGCCAACGTATCCAGGCTCGTCCTGCCCTCCAAGATGGGCGTCGCGGTGCCCCTCGGCCCGGGACTCGAGTGAGCAGACATGACGGCCTGCTCCTTGTGCTGCCAGCAGTATAGGCTCTCGTCGCGAGGGTCCGGCGTCCTAGGCCTGCCCCGCGGCGTAAGGTGGGCATTCTGGGCGACGGGACGGCGGCAGGGCCGGCCGTTGGAGGTGATGCCGCGGCATGTGGAGGAGGAGTTCTTGGAGTCGGAGCGGTTGAGGAGGGACTCGGGGGTGTTGGCGACAAAGGGCATTGTATGGCCCTGAATTGCTTTGTTCGAGTGGTCCTTGGAGGTTGGTTTTGGAGGCGGTGGGGTTGAAGCTAGCGAACCGCTGGGAGAAGCGAGGACAAGCCAGCTGCGGCGCCCTTTTAAGAGAAAACACCGAGGAGGTGATTCAATCCAGGAGAGACAAGGCAGACAGGCCCGTTCGGGACCGCCAGAAGTTGGGTTTTCACATCTTGTCTGGTTGGCGGCGCGTGAACAAGAGGCTGGGGATGGATTAAGGAGGGAGTGAGTTGTCTGTGGCTGAGTGGTGTGGCTGTGTCAACGGCGCAAACAATGTATCTGAACTGAGAGGCAGCCTCCTACTCCATAATGTGGCGAGACTGATAGGCTCGAGACTGATCGATTGTTGGGGCTTGATGTGAGTAATTGACTGGAGTCGTGTATTGTGGTTTGAGGTACAGTAGTCAAGGCGTTCCAGCTTGATCGACGCAACGTGCAAGGTAGAGTAGAGACTAGCGACATGCAACAAATAAACAGGACAAGCTTGGCATGTCTTATACTTGCTTTTGATAGTCTCTGCTTGAACACACTACAGCTACGTGGCAACTACAGTACGTAGTTTCTGTTTCGCATAGTCTATCATTCTCTGCGCCGTAAGGGTAGAACCAACAGCGGGTGCGCGGTGACTTGATAGAAATTGCAGGAGACCTACCAGATATTGCGGGATTGAAAAGCGTGTCTTAACCCGATATAGGAAGGCAGTTGGGGCCTCGGACCCCTCGGTCTATTTAACTGATTTCGGCCTACGGAGCAGGGTGTAGATGCCTGTGAAGGAGCTGAAGAACTCGTGGATCCATGAATGCCAGGTTATGGCTTAGCATCGGATATAATGCCTCATCTGGGCTCGATTGAGAATAGGTGCCACGCCATGTATCCTTCTTAACTCTACCGTCTTTACCGGCAACAACTACAGTCGCTCCTCGTTAATTACCCGAACTTGCAACTGAGTTCTCCTCTTACCTTCAGCTATACTGTAGACCTCGGCCATGGCGCAACCTATCCCGCCCCAAGATCCCACGCCCCTCGAGGTCGACTCCAGCAACGACCCCGACGATACCGACTCCTTCTTGGGAAGCGATGTCACGAGCTCCACGGCTTCCATCAGCTCCAGCATCCTCAGATACCGTCGCGAGAATGGCAGAACCTACCACGCCTACAAAGACGGCATATACGTCATCCCCAACGATGCGCCCGAGCAAGAACGTCTCGACCTGCAACACCACCTCTTCCTCCTCACCTTCAACGACAAGCTGTACCTCTCCCCCGCGGGCCGCCGCGGCCACCAGGTGCACAACGTCCTCGATGTCGGAACCGGCACCGGCGTCTGGGCCGTCGACTTTGCCGACGAGTTCCCCGGCGCCTCCGTCATCGGCGTGGATCTGAGTCCCATCCAGAGCCCGTTTGTCCCGCCCAACGTGAGCTTTCAGATCGACGACATTGAGGAGCCGTGGACGTTTAGCGTGAAATTCGACTTCATCTACAGCCGCATGATGACGGCCTCGTTTGCGGATTGGCCGCGCTTCTTCAAGAACGCATATGAGGGCCTCGCGCCGGGCGGGTGGATCGAGATCGCGGATATCTGTCCCATCACCAGCGATGACGGCACGCTGAAGGAGGGCTCGGCGACACACCAGTGGGTCACGCAGTTGCTCGAGGGGACCAAGGCGATTGGCAGGCCGTTTGACGGGGCGTTCAAATACAAGGAGCAGCTGGAGGCGCAGGGGTTTAAGAATGTGCAGCAGGTTGAGTTCAAGTGGCCTCAGAACAGGTGGCCCAAGGACCCAAAGTACAAGGAGCTCGGTACGTGTCAGCGTGGTGATGAGTTTGGAGATTACTAACCTTGCGCAGGCATGTGGAACCTTGAGAATATCTCTTCCGGACTCGATGGGCTCAGCTCTGCCGTGTATACCCGTGTGCTGGGCTGGTCAAGGGAAGAGCTTGAAGTGCTGCTTGCTAAAGTGCGCAAGGAGTTGAAAGACACAAGTATCCATTCTTATTGGCCGATGTAAGTTGTAAGGATGTCTTTTCTCACCGCAGGGCTGACCTGAGTCCAGTTACGTCGTATATGGCCAGAAGCCAGAAGAATAGTGGCGTGGCCAGACGATGCCTGCCAGTCATTGGGCCACAGAGGCTCGACATGTCAGTGTAAGGACAAATACGTAGCAGTAAGTTGTTGGCCAAGAGTCTAGGCCGGGAATTGGTTATATCACGAGTAATGAAATCTACCAGGAACTAGGAGGGGGAAAAAAACACTTGGAATGAATCTTATATGAGTGTTGTCACAGTGAAAAGAACCTCGAGGACCAGATGAGAGACCGCTTTTATGGAGACTTTCATCGAGCCCATTCTCGTTGTTGTCCAAGGTTCCAGGTTCCTCGGCAATCTCCCACCATCTATCTGCTCGCAATATCGCCAACCAATGCCGCATGAATGCACAGCAAGAGATTGTCGAATTGTTCAGGATTGACTTGCTACGCTAATTTCTTATTCACACTGCACGCTTTCAACCAAGCCCTCAATGTCTCGCTCTGGTTTCCCCGTCCCGCCTGACTCTGTAATGAACAACTCTAGCTTCACAGACGTGGCATCTTCTCCAACCGTAGCCTCAACGACGGTCGTCTCTTGACCAACGGGTATTCAATACCACGTAATTCCTCGTTGATGCAATGCCGAAACGTGTCAGTCGCTGACATCTGGTGCATCCTGGCAATTTGCACTCGGTGGCTGTCCCCAACAACACCTCGATGGCCCATGTTCATAACTGCGCCGTGGCTTTGCAGATCACATTTCAAACTTAAGGCGATGGCGGAGGCGAGGCTGGCGAAGATGCTTGGCTCATAAAGTTGAAACCGACGATGCCTTCGGCCGCGACCTTATGTCGGCCAGAGGCGAGCCGTATATAGAGGGACACGCGCCGTCCGATGATGCCGTTGCTACCTACTTCAAGCGAGAGCGGGCTTCCGAGGGGCATCTCCAGAAAGTCGGGGATTGGAGGGTGAGCTGGGGGATCTGGGAGATGAAATTTGCGATAAAGGCCACAATCGCTTGCGGGTCGGGTCAAGTCACCGCTGGAGCTGCTCGAGGTTAGGATTTGATCGGATGAGATGATGGTGATACCGCAGATCGACGTACTGGATAACCACGTAGAGATGGAGGAGTCCTTTCAATTCATCCGCATCGCTTGGTGTGAGTCTCACGTGGGTTGCAATCGGGCTTTCAGGGCTGCCGGGAGTATGGAAGGCGAGGTCGCCACGGAGGTTCGAGGCGATGGCGGCGATGTTCGGGCTGAGGGCGACGAGGGCTCCTCCTCGAGGCCGGTTGGTGTTCTCAGGACCGCACATGATGATGCTGATAAAGACTGGTTATATGAGAAAACGAACGAAGAATAAGTGATGTGACTTGACGCTCCAGATATGAAGATGTCCAGGCGTGGTAATGATGAGTAGAGGCTGATTAGGTGTGCGTCAGGAGATATTCTGGACTTTGGTTGGGTTAACTGACTGCTTTTTTTTATATTTAAAGCAAGAAGCACCGAAACACATTGAACTATAAGTACTTAACTAGGTAGGTATTCTATATTCCATCTTGCCATGTCATGTCATCTCTCTCATAGTCGCTCACTCTTTCAAGCTGCGAGTTTCAAGCTCTGAGTGGCTCAAGCTGCCAAACCTGCTCACGTAAGATGCACCAATCACGGCGCCGCATCGCCTAGCGCTGTTCCCGAATCGGGAAACTTCTGCTGAGCAAGTTTGAGGGGAAATGCTCACAAAACAAAAACACCTTGATGACTTGGGGACACGTACCTAGCTGTACCTTACCTTATCGAGGATCTGAACTGTAACTGTTTCATGAGAAGCTCCGGCAATTGACACTTGTCTGTTCTGACGCAATTCGGTGGATGCTCCTGCGTGATCGGACTCTCTTGGTGTTCCATCATGTTCCTCCTCCAGCTCTTGCTCCTACCCCTCTTCTCTACCTCAGTTGTTTCTTCCTCTTTCAAGTCCGAGTCTGACCTTTCTTTTGACTTTAATCAACAACATTCTCTTCTTTCTGGCGATATTTGCCTTCCACTCGCCATGTCTGTCGGAACCTACTCTCTCCCGGCGTTGCCGTACGCCTACAATGTAAGCCCAGCATTCCCCAGCCTCTCCGCTTGATGAGTCGAGCACACTCGGAAATATCCCGATAATGGATGTAGTGAGCTGACCTTGTTAGGCCCTTGAGCCCAGCATCTCGGCCCAGATCATGGAGCTCCACCACAGCAAGCATCACCAAGCCTACGTCACCAACCTCAACGCCGCCCTCAAGAACTATGCCTCGGCGACCTCGTCCAACGACATCGCCGGCCAGATCGCCCTCCAGTCCGCTATCAAGTTCAACGGTGGTGGCCATATCAACCACTCCCTCTTCTGGGAGAACCTGAGCCCCGCCAGCTCTCCCGACTCCAAGCCCGAGAGTGCGCCCACCTTGGGTGCCGAGATCTCCAAGGTCTGGGGCAGTTTCGAGGGCTTCCAGGAGGCCATGAAAAAGACCTTGCTGGGACTGCAGGGTAGTGGTTGGGGATGGCTGGTCAAGGATGTCCAGGGCCTGCGTATTGTTACCACCAAGGATCAGGATCCTGTTGTGGGAGGAGAGGTGCCCATCTTTGGTATTGATATGTGGGAGCATGCCTACTACCTACAGGTGAGTGAGAGAGCATGGGCTGCTGCACAGTCTATCGCATGCGGTTATAAGCCATTTCTAACGTGCTCCGACAGTACCTCAACGGTAAGGCTGCCTACATTGACAACATCTGGAAGGTCATCAACTGGAAGACTTGCGAAGCCCGCTTCACCGGATCCCGAGAGGATGCGTTCAAGATTCTCCGAGCTTCTATCTAGACATCTGATAGCGTTTGCAAAGCAAAATAGATGAGCCCGAGACTTATCTTTGAATACCCGGTGTTACTTCGAGCGCGTACAGTATCATCACAGCATGTGAATCAGCTATCCTACAATTACGTGACTAAGGGAAAGCTTGTTTGATATTGCCTCGAGTCTCACAGAGCACAAAGCGCAGCACAAGAAACTGCTTCCACGCAGCTGGATGTCGTTGCACTCGCCTTATTCACCACAGCTCACCTGTGGTGACACGGCCCAAGTCCCATCAACGTGCTCAACGTCCGACATTCAAGTCTCGGCTGGTTACCAATACCACGGCCAGCGGTTGGCTCGCTCAGCAGACGCTGCGTAACTCTTGACCGCCAAGTCGGCCCCATTATCCTCAGACAACGGGTGGTCTCAAAGGTCCTGCTGATGAGTTACGTTGCGATCTTGTTGTCTCCCCCTTTTGCTGGTGCGTGTTTGAAACCGCCTCTCATTTTGCCATTCCCGCGCGCACGTCTTGAATGCAGCCGTCCGACAGTAGTCAAATTGGCAGGAAAAGATTGATTTGCATGTTTCCATGGATGCTCCACAACCAACGCCTTACCGTTCGGCCAGCCTCCCGCCCAGCTGCGTTATGCGGCTTGTCTCTAAGTGGCGTTTCCCCCCCAAGCCCTGACGGTGAGCTCTGTGTAACAGTTGAGTCGAGAGAAACAGACTGAAAACACTGCACCTACGATACGGTTTGCGTTTGTGTGGCGTGTCTGGGGGCAGCTGAGGCTGGAACGGGCATGTGCATGATGGCGGTTTGATGCAGTACCAGGGTCCTTTCGCAGCACAGTAGATTTACGTGACTCAACAAAGCTTGAATGGCTTGCTAGACTTGACCAGCAGTTACTGATCAGGGACTTTTGTGAGAAGCAGCGGGACAGCCCGTCTTGATCTCGTGGTCGTGATACCCACGTCGATGGTTGTGCATGGATGGACCGGGGGGACGTCTGACTGACTCGCCGTGTGCTCCAGTGTGCGATACGTTAAATTCTTGTCCATGTCTGGTAAAGTCACCTTGCACTGACTTGAGCAGCTCATGAGGAGTTGGCTTAGACCCGCGCCGATGTACATGTTGAAGCAGTGATTGTGGCATTCTCAGGTAGTCCCGACTATTTTAAGAAGCGGCCCTTTGCTGATGGAAATTGCGAGCAAGTTGAATTGCTTGAGATGGCTTTGCCGAAAGCCGGATTGTAAACGGTCAATGACTAGGACAATGCAGATCAACGGGAAGCCGAAACTTGGTGCTCGGACGAGCAGTTGATTACACCATTGCCGTTCGCCTCTACGCAAGGTCTAGGCCTAACGAGCGTGGTATCCTTAATTATAGCAGCCGTGCGGATAACTCAAACGGCATCCTAGATACGAGAGGCATCTCAGATACGAGAAGACGGCATCTCCGTAACTAAGGCTCCCCGTTTGGTTTGCGAGCGGTCCCTCGCGTCCGCGTGCCGGTACGACGGCAGCATGCATCACTAGGGCCGATGCAGCGTCTCCCTCGAGACTGTGGACTTGTACGAGGCCTCGTCCTCGAAAGAGGGTATAAAGAGGGAGGGAAGAAGAAGAGAAAAGAGAAGTTGTCAGTCAGTGAGACCAGCGCAACCTGGTGCACTTTGTCATTCGTTTTATCTTCTTTTCCTCTCTCGTTACATTGCAACTCCTGTCGCTTTCGCCTCGCCACTTCGCTTCGATATGGTGCCCCGTGTCGCTCGTTTCGCCCTTGTAGGGCTTGGGTACGTGTGATGCTTGAGGGAGCTGGACTTTGCTTGCTGACCTTTACACAGGGCGTCGTTCGCCTGCGCTCAGAGCTTTACGGTGACTGTCACCGAGACAGTCACCGAGTGTGCTGAGTCTTGTTACTCTGTTGTTTCGCAGTGTACCTCGACTGAGTACCTTGGCACTTCGTCCACTGCGGTTTCGTCCGTCACTGTGAGAACCGAGACCACTGGTGCTTCGTCTCTGACGACCGGTGGCTCTGACACCACTTCTTCGATCAAGCTTCCAAGTGGTTCTTCTTTCACTGTGTCTGCATCTCCCGAAACTTCTGTCGTTGAAACCACCTCCGGAACTGGAATCGTCACCCTTCCAACTGTGCCTCCTACCTCTGCCCGCGATCATGGAAACACTACTACTTCCGCTGCCTCGTACACGTCTACCCTCTCGTCAGGCTTTGGCTCTTCTGAAACCACCCTCGTTACTTCGGGGTCTACCGTTGTGTCGGAAGAGTCAAGTGCTCAGCCTGAGGAGACTTCGTCGCGTTCAGGTTCTACCTGCAGCAAACCTTACGGATGTTCCTCCAACACCGCCCTGCTGAGTACGGTGACGTCCGAGGCCATCACAAACATTGAAACAATGCCCACCGTTGTCCCGAGCTTCGACTCGACTGCTCTACCATCGGGTACGTCTGACGCTTCGGAGACGGAAGGCTCTGCCTCCGTCCCCGAGGGCTCGACCAAGCAGTCCTCGTCGGGTTTCTCCACATCCTTGGCAGTCGGCACTGAGACCTCTGAGTTTGGAACCTCTACTCTTCCGTCGGCCACAACTGTGAGAGAGAGCTCCGACACCTCTGTCGCTCAGAGAGGCAGCTCTACCGACACCGAAGCCCCAGGCACCTCTACCGTCACAACGGAGAGAGATTCTACGACTACCCTCAGGTCAATTTTGACCAGCCAGGTTACCGTCTCCGAAAGTGTCTCTACTGTCTATACCACTTCTACTCAGCAGCCGAGCACACCCTACGAGAGTACTGGCTTGGCGACGACGCTGGAGACGTCCTCTCAGACTGCATCCACCGACACTGCAGAGGGTGCTAGCAGCGAGACGGGCCAGAGTCCCTCTTCGAACGAGGTTGTCTCTTCTAAGGGCATCAGCCTCACCCAGATGACGTCTCGCACCACCGTCACCCGAACTGAGACTTTCTCTGAAACCGAGTCTGCAAGTGCTTCTGAGGATAAGACTTCTGGCTCAGCCTCTACCGTTGAGTCGTCCAACACCTATGGGACGGCCGCCTCCGAGACGGGTACTTCATCAATCCAGATCACCAGCACCGGCACAATTGGAGGCTCCTCGTCCCTTAACTCTGAGACTTCGGATGTCCTAACTGAATCAACGGCCAGTGATGCTAGTCCAGAATCCACTAGCTCTGGAGCTCTTACCAGCACCGATGAGACTGAACGGCCAACCAAGACGCCCTGCTCACACACGCACATATACGCCAACACAACCATCGTCCACACCACTGCTGAGCACAGCACAGACTCTTCAGGCCTTCCCGGATCCTTCACCAAGACTTCCTCTTGGGGTACTGGGTATAGCTCTGCGACCACTTCGGGCTCGACTCAGGGAACTACAACTCCAGGTGTCCAAACTTCAGACACGGGGGCCCCCGGAGCTTCAAGCTCTAGTGAGACGTCCAACTATGCTGAAACCACCACCTCTGGCGTCGTTGACACTGAGACTTCATCCCTTACCGCCACTTCATCGGACATCTGGCAGTCTACCCCAGGAGTCGCAACCACAGAGTCCACTGTAGTCGAGTCAACTGACTCTGTCATATCCTCGGTGCCCAATCCCTTCCCCCAGCCTAGCATCACCAACTTGGTCACTACCGAGTCTGCTGAGACTTCGCTCCCAAGTTCGCAGCCTTCCATCATCTCCTCCGCCGATGCAGAGTCGACCGGACCTCATGGATACGACTTTGGCAGCTCAATCTCAACCGACGACGTCTGGCCAACGTCCAGCCTCGATGTCGACTCGACCACCGCCTCCTTTGCTTCCACAGCCGACGCCGTAACCCCATCTTCCCCTATCAACCCCCCCACAACGCTCATGACCACGAGCAAGACCACCGACACCTCCGCCGCGAGCACCACCACCGCTTCAATCCAGGAGCCGCCCTACCATCCTCCTGCTTATGAGCCCCCGTCTTACCGCGAGCCTGCTTACATCCGCAAGCGCTGGGGTTTCGGCTGGTAAGAGGAAACTGAGGCAAAAGCACAAGCGTCTTGGGGCATGTTTCTTTCTCGAACGACTTGACGTCTTCCTTTCATTCTTTCCAGATCTTCTTTTCGTCTCTGGGATACTTGTTATTCATTGTGTAGGGGTAGTTAATGATAGAAAATAAACTTGAAGTGGCTGTATTTTGAGTTCCTGTGACGTGAGGCTGGTGCTACATTCTGCAGGATAAGAAGCTATAAGAACTTTCCGAATCTCGATATGCTAATAAGGAAGATATAACCCGTGACGTATTTTTAATCGAATCAGACTTAAAAATACTGACTATGGCATATGGCTAGCTTAACTTGCAGGTTTCAAGCAACTGTGGAAGCTATCGTTTCGCCTCGTTAGAGACTATTGCCAGGTGGAATGCAGTCCAAACATAGGCAATATGTTTGTAGATCACTGGCTTCTATCTGTGAGAGGCTCTGGACTCTTCCAATCTGCCTACGTTATTTATGGACGCCTTGTCCCATTGCCCACTGAGCTAAGGAAGCCGAATCAAAAGGGTATTAAGCCATTTGGCTTCAAGTTTCTTTTTCAACTGTTCAAATACACTAATATACCTGGTCATCGAGATTAGACTCCTATTCAACCATGCCACTGATACTGGCCGCGCTTGACTGTTTAAGCCTTGTGGTCGACATCTTCGACGCCCTTCTCGTTGTCCGACAACTCAGCACCCATGGGACGCAAGCGACCCTCCTTGATTTCTTTTTGCATGCGTCTACCCACAATAACAGGGTTCTCGCCCGAGGCAAATATGCGATCCACCAATTCGAGATCCAAGTTGCTGGTTTCGGGATAGAACCACCACGTAACGAGAACGAATAGGTAATTCGTGACAGCGAAGATCAAATAGCTCCGCCAACCTATCCGTCTAATGAGCACTGGAGTGATCATCACAATAAAGAAGTTCCAAAGCCAGTTTGACGAGATGCCGATTGCTGTGCCGCGAGCTCGAGCCTTGAGGGGAAGAATCTCGGGGACGTAGACCCAGGGAACACAGTTGACGGAGAAGCCAAAGAACAGCTGGTAGAGGAAGAAGAAGGCAACTGCAGCTGAGGCGCACTTGTCTCCGTTGGAAGCATTTTTTGCTTGCGAGAGAAGAATGGCGACCATCATCATACAGAAACCCAGGCCGAAAGATCCCCACATCATAGTCTTGCGACGGCCCATACGGTCCAAGGCGAGAGCGGGCAGAATAGCGCCAACCATGAACATGACCTGAATACAACCGCCGAGAATCTGAGCCATGTGCCGTGAGGTGCCTACATTTTGAACGAGAACTGAGGGGACGTAGTACACCACCAGATTGATACCACCAGCCTGGTTCATGAACTGCATACCCCAGGCCATGAGGACACGGCTTCCGGTCTTGACATGGTCGTTCTTGAAACAGTCAACAAGAGAAACTTGGGATTCGGCCTCGAGTTCAATGGCCGCCTCAATGGCCTTGGTCTGCTCGATGATCCAGGGGTCGGTAGGCTCCCTGTCGTAGACGTAGCACATGACTGCGATGGCATCATGACGACGACCGTGCTGGAACAGCCAACGGGGCGAGTCTGGAAGAGCGAAAACGAGGACGAATACGATAAGAGCAAAGACGATCTGGAAGGCCAGAGGCAGTCGCCAGGCCATGGCTCCGCCGGCGTAGGAAAGGCCAAAGTCGAACCAGTAGGCGAAGACAATGCCCACACCGACGAAAAGGGACTCGGAGGCAATGAGACGACCACGGTATTTGGCCTCGCAAAGCTCAGACTGGTACCTGGGCAGGGGTCAGTTGAGTGCTCAGACGATCTTGAACTCCAGCAGCACTTACATAGGCACAGTTGACGTCTTCATCCCAGTGCCGAATCCAGTCACGACTCTCCCGATAACGAGATGGGGAATTGTGTAAGCTGAAGCCTGGAGAACAGCGCCGATAATGACAAGAGACATGGCGACCCAGATGGTCCATCGTCGACCAAGCTTATCGGCAGTGAAGAAGTTGACTGGCATAATGTTAGCCATCCATTCTCGTCGTTCTGCTTCCTATTCTTTTGCCCACGATGACGGAGCAAGAGGAGCTGTAAGCTTGAACATGGATGACTTACTGATACATCCTGTCAGGCAGCCAAGGTTGTAGCAGGAAACAATGATGCCGGTTTTACTATCGGAAGGATGGTTGAACTGTCTCAGCCAGTCTTCATTTTGGAGAATGCCGCCAAATACGCCCTGATCATAACCGAAAAGAACAAAGGCAATTAGACAGCAGATGGTGATGCCGACACGAACGCCCTTGCCACGACCGAGCCAGGTCCTCATTGTCGGATTCTCAGGTTGAGGTCAATGAGGTGGTGGAAGACAAGTTAGGAGGATCTCAGTGGCAGAGATAATCAGATAAACAAGGCCGTTGATGACAAGGTCAGGAGTTCATGGCTGGTATTTAAACCTGTTACATCCAACCCACAGCCCATCCATCATGATCCTGAGCCGCATCTGAAGACGTGCAACAGGCCTGGATGAGCGGAGGACAACCGAGGTGGCCCGAGTCCACGGGTCCGCTCTTCGCCTGGGCACGAGATGCCGGCAGGTACATTCTTTCTCTCATTGAATGGGGCCACGCTCGTATGGTCAAATCCGGGGTGATGGGGGAAAGTCGGGGTTCCACTCCACTGCGGAGGGTGAGTGATTGACTCGCAGAGTTGAGGGATGTGGTATTCGCGAGGAAACGTCTGCTGCTACATCATCTGGGTGAGGTGAGTGCGAGTGTAAGGGATGGTGGCAGGGGAGTGTCGTTGGCCGTCTCAGTGAGATGGTTCCATGTCTAAGTGTGTTTTCGTGGCGGATAAAGGTTACCGCCATAGTCTGATGCAGCGAAGTGGCTGGCGTAGAGCCTTCGTTGAAGATGCCGCAAGTACTCCCAGGATCAATCCATTTTCGTGCATCTTCTTTTGCCGGCGAACCAATCCAAGTTCTCCTTGTTTACCCAAGACGAAACAGCTCGTCTGGATATTAACCTCGGCCATTGTCAGCTAAGAAGATCGACGCCTTTCGAAAAGTGACACAAACCATGCCAAGAATGAGAGAGAAGCGACTGGATGTTCTAGTACTACCTGAGCAGTGCTACGTTTTAGGCAGATGAGACAGAACAAGGACCTTGGCGTTTGCAGTATGCGCTCCAATCAGAAGAGCATCTGCAGCCGGGATGATTCTAGGAACTTTCTTGAATTAGCGGACGGCACTTGAGCAGCTAGGATGGATGGGAGCACACGGTTGGCCATGATGTATCACGACATGGCATTAAAACAAGTACATGGCAGCCAAAGTGGCGTCGAACTGATGCAAAACTTGCGCCAGGAATTGCAGCGAGTTTGCATGGATGGTCAGGTGGCTTGCTCGCTTCCTCAGCCTCAAGACAACTACACAGCACACGATGACTTAGACGGCCAGAGACTTTGTACGTCATCAAAGAAGAGTCAGAGTATCGTATGTCTCCACGGCTTGTAAGGTGTGGGGTTCTGCCTTATCGGAAACTCCCATGCCTGTTCTATGATTGGGCTTCAACCATCAGTTGATGCCGGTCTACGATTATCATCTCGAGACTAGGGTCATCTCCTCGCTTACGCTAGGCTCCAGCTTTTCTCGTTACACTACCTGGAGTCTCCATTCTTCCCCAATATCCCCATGATTCTCCAAAGTTGCGGCACGTCATCAGCTTCGGCCATAACCGGCACCTATGTATGCATGCCACTATTCCCATATCATCTTCCAGCCCTGGCCACGTCTTGCTCCCAGCTCCAGTCTCGAGCTGAAACTATACCGCCTCTGTCTATGACAGGGCAGAGAACCAGAATATTACTACCTACGTACCATCTCATTGCTCATGCGCCCCAATAGAATAACAGCGCTTGTTTATCTCCAGAACGACATCAAAATCACAGCTAGACGCCCTCAGCTCCAGCCGCCAGATGATGTACGCCGTTGAGGACACCCGGGCCTTTCTAGCCCGTACCCCATCCAAGAACCGTTCCATCCAAGAACCGTTTCCTTTTCCCATATGCATCTTCAAATCACGCTGCCTCCCAGTCCATCGGCTCCACCATCCATTCCCACTCATCATCCTCATCTCCGCCACCCATAGTCTCATCCACAGCATCGTCTCCGTACAGCTGATGCTGACGCGCCATCTCCTTCTCAACATGTCTCGCCGCGATCCCATATCCAACTTCCAGTCCTCCCAACACCTGCGTAACAATCCACGTCAGGTCATACATCTTGAGCGGTGGCGTCTCCTTTCCCTCACCAGCATCCTTCCACCGATTCCGCAGCTCCTTGGCCTTCCACAGCGCCTGGTTCACCTCCCCTTTCCCCAGAGCCTCGTAGACGGGGCAGTCCTTGTCTTCCAGCGCCTTTAGCACGTTGTGATGGTAGGCATGGCCCGCGGCGACGTATCCTTTGCCGCGCGCGTTGAACATGTTGTTGGAGACGGCCCCGCCATCTCCCGGCCGTGCCACGCGCGAGACCGAGGCTCCAAAGATAAGCAGAAGAAGCACGATGCCCTGCTCGATCCAAACATAGAACTCGTGAAAGTCGACTTTGAAGTTTCGCTCTGCGTCCCACTTTGTGAAGCCAAACTCATCTGGATGTATTGCTCGCTGATACGAGGTCTGCAGATCAAGAAACTTCCACCGTAGCCTTTGGCACGCCTGCTCGAAGCGGTGGAACGCCTGCGTCGGAGTTAGGCGCGTTGAAGATGTGGGCGCCGGCGTCGAGATGGTGGTATGCTGAGGCTCAACAGGCGCTAAGGATGCTCGTTCAAGAGGTGGAGGTGGCCGTGATGGGGAATGGGAGGAGGCCCGGGACGAGGGCAAGGGCGTGGTAAGATGAGACCGTCCGTTAGCCCAGATTGAGCTATTTAGGCCGGTTGGTGTCTTGGCCATGGTGAAGAGATGCTGCGCTATAGACGGGAAAGATTGAAGAGGCTCTAGGGAGGGATAGGGACGGGAGAGCCTAGCGGGGAATGCGCCGAGATTGCAGAGGCTGATAGACCAGGGAGAATGGCTCCCGGTATTGTTATGCTAGTAAAGATGAGATTCGTCGTCGTCGATATGGTCCACGCTAGTTCCTTGGTTCAATTGTCGCGTGTTCGAGTTGCAGCGGAGGACGGGACCAGCCCGCGTGATTTTGACAGTGCTTGCTTCAAGACGCGTGTGCAAGGATGAATGTACAGGTATCATAACAATATGCCAGTTCATTAATGACGTTTTGCCAGAAAATGGAGGACGGTTGGTTAGTCAAAGAATTCAAGTGTCAAAACGCAACAGCCGTCAAACGGAGGTTCAATAGTCAGGGGCCTCAACCTCTCATTGGTCCGACTACTTCAGCCCTGTGTATCCCCCGCTTGAAGCAGCCCACTCAGCCGCTAACGTTAGACGCCCTGGCCCCTGGGGAGTTTCCCCGCCTGCACCGCCCCCATCTTCAGCGGCTCCGATGCCCTATCAGCGGAGCCGAAGTTCTAGGAAGCGCTCGCTCGTCATGGCCTCAGGATTCCATCCTTAACCACATGATTTCTTTCTGCTTCCTCATCAAGAAGCAAGAATAACCATCTGATTCCAGAGTCCAACAGTTTAATGCAACTGAGTGGCGTTGGCTCGCCCAACCTCAACATGTCCCACAGCCCGTGGATTCCATGGATCCTATCACCTCACCAGACTTAAGAATCAATGCATCTCGTAACCATTTCCATATCGATATATACAATCTTCATGTTGTAAACACACAGCTGAGCCAGCCGGACTCAATCCAGCTGTCCCAATCCAACCCATGTCCAGAAACCAACCAAATCACTTGCTTGCCTGCCAGAAACACATCATAATCGTCGACCGATGCGACAACACTCAACCATATGCACCGTCAACTCCCGCGACCCAAATGCTTCTGGCTGCCCTTTGCCAGAGGCTACCCTTGCTGAACCAACTTCAAATCCAGTAAAATCGACAAAATTCAAGTAGCGACACAACAGCTTTGAACTTTCTTCGTCGCCTTGCTGTCTCCCGGCGACGATGTCCTACTAGAGGACTTACGGGACTTGTCCCCATCCTACGACGACTCTCGAATCTTCTTTGTCGCCTTGGCCGTGCCAATGTGAGTGTTGTGCACCTAGAACCTCCGTTAGTTTGAGTTGATACTTATCGTCACCACTGAACATACCTTGGTTGCGAATCGAAGACTCGTTAGTGTCTCCTTCAAGTGCGTCTCGAGGGGCGACACCATAACAAACATCAGCGTCTTGCTGTTGCCACCCAAGCTGTACTGCAACAGGTGCGTGAGCTTTGAGTTGCGGTAGGGCACGTGGCCAGATCCTCGGCCAAGCGCCTCAATGACGTCGCCGAGGCAGCTTAGACTCTTGTTGATGTTTTGTGTCTCCTTCATTCGATCACCCTCGGCCTGCGAGTGCTTGAGGCGCTCGGAACCTGCCAAATCCACGAGGTTGAGCGTGCCTTCGCATCGCTCCCCAGTTGCCGAGTTCTCGCCAATCAACTTGAGGATGAAGATACTGTGAGATCGCGACGACCGCTCGTTGGCCTTGGTTGCAGCCACCGACCGGTTGTTCTGCGCCTCCGCAAGCATAGTCTCGACGCTTGACGGACTATTAAGCCGCACCGACTTGCAATTCAAAATATTCGTCTGCTTGCGGGACTCGTCGTGTCGAATCTCAAGCTTCTTCGGCCGAGCTTCCGAAGACCGCTCGTTGGGCGTCAACAAATCGTTTAGCTCCTCGTTGTACACCTCAACGAATGAGCCCTCCATTGTGTACTCCCAAGACTTCTCCTTCAGCTTGGTGATGGTGTCATAGATCATGTGGGTGGCACGAGGAATCATACCATCCGTTGAAGACATGGTGTACGTCTTTCCGGATCCTGTTTGGCCATAACAGAAGATGCAAACATTGTACCCGTCGAGGGCGCTCTGGACCAGCTGGGAAATCTCGCCAAAGATCTCATGGTTCTGGGTGTCAGGCACGAAGACGCGATCAAACTCAAAGGGATAGTTCTTCCGCGTCACGTTACCCAGGCTGCTCTTCTCCTCAGGTCCAGCCAACACGATCTCGGCCGAGGTCTTGTCATCAGGGAAGGCCATCCCAGCCTCCTCACCCTCGCTGTCACCGAGAGCGGGTCGCACTCGGCACATGACTCGGATATTGCCCTTGAGCTCCTGGTACTTGTTGAAGAGCACCCGCCGCTCCGTCTCCTCCTTAATGAGCTTCTGCTGCGCCTCTTCCGCCGCACGGAGGGCGTCTTGTAGCCTTGATTCCATGCTTGCAAAGGAGTCAGACTGAGCCTTGTTGTCAGACTCGAGGAACTCGACGTGGGATCGCAGCGAGTTAATCTTGGCTTCGAGAGTTGTGTTGGCTGCCGAAAGCTCTGCGATGTTGGTTTGCAGGCTGTTTTTCAATGTGCGTTCTCGCTCAAGGTCCCCTCGCAGGCCGTCAACCTGTGAGCTGATCTCTTGAAGTTCTCGATCCCTCTTTTGTAGGGACATGCCCATGTCTTGATGTTCATTGCCCATTCGAGTTCGTAGTTCCTGGATTTCACGGTCCTTCCTTTGTCGTTCATCTTCCAACTCCTGTTGATAGTGTCGCGTGAGCCCCTCGATTCGCTGCTCGTAATCTCTTGTCTCCTGCTCCTTTAACAGGTCCAGTTCTCGCCGAAGCCCGTCAACTGCCGATCGATGCTGACGTGCCATGTCTTCCACTGTTTCACGGTGCTTTCGTTCTTGGTCATCCATATGTCGTTGGTGGTCCCACTTTTGCTTGTCCATTTCATGTCGGATTTGACGTCCTTCCTCCCTTGCTGTGTCAAGATCAGACTTCAACGACTCATTTCTCATGTCAAGCTTTTCCCTGTCGTTCTCAAGCTCCTTGACTGCAAAGTCTGTTAGTTGCCTGACCCCAAGATCCAGACGTCTACTTACCTCGCGTCTTTGCTAATTCAAGCGCATCGTCGTGTACTTTCCTCTCACTGAGACTGGTGTTTACGATCTCCTTCAGCTCCTTGAATTGGGACTCCATGTCGACGACTCGGCCATCGACATCCCACGCTACATACGATGTCAGATTGGAATCTTTGTTTAAAAACGACTTGCTAGGAGAAGGGGATTTGGTGGGTGATGTAAATGTCTTGACTGGCGACAGAGACAGCGACTCCTGGAACTGGTCAAGCTTTCGCTGCACCTGCTCATTGCGCGTCGGCTTCGAAGGAACTGCCTAAGTCCGCTCCGATGAAGTCGGCCGAGAGGATATAGCGAGCTTGCCGTTCTGGTTGTCTCTGCCACGGCGCTTGGAAGTGATGTTGGAGTTATGAGGGACGAGCGAGGACTGTGACGACTGGCGCGTCGAGGGGCAGGAAATCGCTTGATTCCCGATGGTCAGAGAACGGTCATCCTCGAGGCTCAGTTGAGTGAATCTGGAAGTCAGAGAACTGTCTCTGCAGGTCGACAAACTTGAGGATGACTGAGCCGTTCTGACTTTGTTGTTGTTGTTGTGGAGTGGAGCGAGAGGCTGGGTGTTGTCTGGTTGGGAAATTGTCGCCATACCATTGGTAGGTGCTGAATCATATCGATCTTCTTCGCGGAGGCCATGGGCTGTTCGTGGTCGAGGAGCCTGGCTCTTTGATCGGACATGTGCAGGGCGACCGTTTGCTCGTGAAGGGTGTGCTGATAGTGCATGCCTACCAGGGCCAACGCTTTTAGCGAAGTTGCTCGATGACGATGCGTTGAACCGTGATGATTGGGAAACCGAGGGCTGCTTTAGCTAAGAACGTAAAGTTAGCATCGATTGCGCTGTGATAACATTTAATAAGTACAAAATAAAGCCTGCTGATGTTGTTCTCAGCCGCAACCAGAAGCCCATCGTCAACTGCAGTGGCAAGATTGTGCGACGTCGATCGGTTTGGGCATTTACGCCTCCGCGATGTAGACGAATTATGACTGGCGCTTAGGGATCGCATGTTACAGAAGTCGAGATCGGAATGGTCATTCGCCGTGAAGAGAATTGTGAAGACAAGGAGAACGGCGATAGAGATGTTGGGAGTCGTAACAGGCAGCATTGATCAATGGTAACAAAGAACTTTGTCTACTCACCCCCGACATGCCCGCAAGGCTTTGGGGCTTCATGTTCGATCGAGCCGCCGATGTGGCAGCCGCAAGTGATGTCGGCTTCGTAGGGTATTCGAGCGCGCGATCGGAAAGAGGCTTGCGCTTTGCTTCGGATTGTGCTGCTACGACCGGGTCAGCAGGATCGACTTGACACCCACTGTGAGAAGGCAAGTACCTGGCTGGGGAATCTCGCGCTTGAGATTCTTGAGAGACGCAAGCGAGGACACCGTGGATTGGATGCGGGCGTTGTGTTGCGACTCGCTCCATTCCGTCAGTCCTCCTCCCCCTATTTGTGTCGACGGCGCGGGCAGCCGGCTCATTTTGGAGCTTCGAAACGACTATCACGACAAGTCAGCACTGTGTTGTTCGTAAACATCGGAGTCAACGTACCGGATTCTCGGCAGCGTCCATGGTGGGAAGAGTGCACGCGCGGTGCAATATGACAGGAACTAGGACGACGATAACAAGAAACAGCGCGCCGCCTGTACGAGCCGCGGTGGGAGAAGGCGTGGTGAAGATGGGAGATGGAAGAGGAGCCAAGTGGTAGTAGTAGTATCCGCTCGGCCTTCACTCATCGACGGAGCTATTATTTTGGTTAGTTTGCGAGAACCAGATTGGTGCTAGCTCCGGTACAGGCGAGACGGTCGCTGGCTAGATAGATTGGCGATGCGAGGGCGTTTGTTTATCGGGCGATGTGGCTGGCGACCGTCTGTTGTCGGGGCAATGCGCCCTGAAACAGCCCATTCCTGCCTGTGGCTGCATTCTATGTGGCTGGTGACCATCGCGCTGACTCAGCGTTGGCGCCAGCTGTCCAACGTCAATTGGAACGTGGGGCCCATTCATCTCTCACATTCACATGTCATGACGTTCGCATAAAGAGTAGATGCGCTGTCGCAGACTCTAGACTCGCAACGCTCTCTCATTGCTCTTCTTTGGTCGGCCTGAATCGCGTGCGCATTATCTCTCGTCTTACTCGTTCTTTGCCGTCCTTTAAGAGAGGCGGCCTCTTGCGTAAGCTCTTGCTCTCCATGTCTCGGTAGCCAAACCTAGCTCTGCTTGTCCTCTTCTTTGTCCTCTACTGCGCGTGAGCTCGCCGAAAACGCCATGGAAAAGTATAGCCAGTTCCGCGATCGAGGTAAACAGATTCAGAGCCTATATTATGTTAGTCGTATGCTAATTCTGACCAGCCACGGGCATTGCGCCCTTCCTTCCCGTCTCGACGCCCCTCTCCGCCACCGCAATATTCACCCACGGCGCCCTCTTCCTCTTCCGCCTCCCATTTTTCCTCACCTACTTTCTGGGCTACTTTCTCGTCTTCCACTTTCTCCCACTGCCCGTCATCTTCCGCAAGGTCGCTCTCTGGGGCTTGATGGCCATCCCGGGTATATGGTGGGTTGACCTTCAGCTCGACGGCGTCAAACGTGGCACTCTCGCCGACCAGCCTCGTGAGCGCTTCCCGCATCCTGGTTCCGTTATCGCCGCGAACTTCACGAGTCCCATCGACGCCATCTACCTCGCCGCCATCTTTGACCCCATCTTCACTATCTCGTATCCTGAGACCCGTCAAGTGCAGCGTATCAGCCTTCTCGGGGCCTTCATGATGGCTCTCTCACGCGTACGAATCGCTCCACCCAAAAACGCCAAACTCGTCGATATCAAGGATCTGCTGGCCGACAATCCGACCCGAGTCATCGCCGTCTTCCCCGAATGCGGCACCACCAACGGCAAGGCCATCCTTCCGTTCAGTCCGAGCGTTCTTCAATGCCCACCCGACGTCCACATCTTCCCGGTCAGTATCCGCTACACGCCTTCCGACGTCACGACTCCTGTGCCCGGCAAGGGGTTCCTCTTTCTGTGGAATCTGCTCTCTCGGCCGACGACCTGTATCCGCGTGCGCATTGCTGAGGGCCAGATGAACTCAGCTGCCGCAAAGACGAATGGCGTGTCAACATCCAGCCCTGCCGATGTGCGATATCGCAACGACGTCAGTACCACCGTCTCTGGAGATGAACAGCGCGTGCTCGACCGCATAGGCGAGGCGCTCGCGAGACTTGGCCGTGTCAAGCGTGTTGGTCTCACAATGAAGGACAAGACTGCTTTTGTAGATGCCATCAAGGGAAGGAAGGCCTAGGGATCTACCGGCAGTGAAAATGAAGCTATTTTTACTCATGCTTGAAGAAGCGGTGTCGGTTCAGTTTAGGGAAAGTGGCATTCTCCCCTTTCCTTGGCCGGGATGGAATTTGGAGTTCGCATTGCAAGGAGCTATTTGGGAGGTTGGTATTTGTTGTTCAGTCCGCTCAATACCCTCAATCACTTGTCGACTTGGGGTTGCGCTTTCTCCGCTCACCTGTCTTGTATTTTGTTCAAGTTTTTGGAAATGAACGTGCAACGTCTTTGTAGCTGTAGCTGGTAGCCTAGGTAGACTTGACAAGCCCAAGCACATTTTGAAGGATCACGTTCGCACCCACGAGTATGGCATTTTTGTAAATAAAAAAAAGAAGAAACCGTTGGGATATAAGTTCTGACCCAGAAAATCTAAATTCGCCTTTTCCGATGAGGATAAACCACAGAAATTATTTACAATATTTGAAGAAATATGTGGCTTCCTCATGCCACCTTTTAGTTGCCCACACCACTATCAGTGACACAACCCTCGCTCGCGTTTCGGACGAGCTGGGCGTACTTCCTGAGCGTGCCCCTGGTGTAACGAGGAGGGGGAGCCTTCCACGCCTTTCGGCGGCGAGCCATCTCCTCCTCAGTGATGTTAAGATCAATAGCGTGTTGCTCGGCGTCAATGACGATATTGTCACCATCCTCGACGAGAGCAATGGGACCGCCCTCCTGAGCCTCGGGGACAATGTGGCCGATGATGAAGCCGTGGGAGCCGCCAGAGAAGCGGCCATCGGTAAGGAGGGCAACGTCCTTGCCGAGACCGGCACCCATGATGGCGGAGGAAGGCTTCAGCATCTCGGGCATACCAGGACCACCCTTGGGGCCGTCGTAGCGAATGATGACGACAGTCTTCTCACCCTTCTTAATCTCGCCGGCCTCAAGGCTGGCGATGAAGGCAGGCTCAGAGTCGAAGACACGAGCCTTGCCCTCGAATCGGAGACCCTCCTTGCCAGTAATTTTAGCGACGCAGCCGCCAGGGGCCAGAGACCCGCGAAGGATCTGGATGTGGCCGGTGGGCTTGATGGGATTGCTCAGTGGTCGGATAATGGTCTGGTCCTCGGGGAAGCTGGGCATGTTTTCGACGTTCTGCTTCATGGTCTTACCAGTGACAGTCATGCCAGAGCCGTCAATGATGCCCTCCTTAATAAGGAACTTGAGGAGAGAGGGAGTACCACCAATCTTGTGCATATCGGCCATGACCCACTTGCCAGAAGGCTTCAGGTCAGCAAGGAAAGGAGTGCGGTCCGAAACCTTCTGGAAATCCTCGATGTCGAGCTTGATACCGACAGAGTCGGCGATGGCGATAAGATGGAGAACAGCGTTGGTGCTGCCACCAAGGATAGTGGTGACAATCATAGCGTTCTCAAAAGCCTGACGAGTCATGATATCACGGGGTCGGATGTCCTCCTTGAGAATGTTGCGGATAGCGGGTCCAATACTCTCACACTCGGCCTTCTTGCTGGGATCCTCAGCAGGGCTGCTGCTGCTGCCGGGAAGAGTCATGCCCAGAGTCTCAATGGCGGTGGCCATGGTGTTGGCAGTGTACATGCCACCACAAGCACCACCGCCAGGGCAGGCGTGCCGGATAATGTCGAAGCGCTGCTCTTCAGTGATCTCGCCAGTAATATACTGGCCGTAGGCCTGGAAGGCGGAGACGATATCAATGGGCTCACCACCCTTGGTGCAGCCGGGCTGAATAGTTCCGCCGTACACCATGATACTGGGACGGTTCACGCGACCCATGGCGATAGCAACACCAGGCATGTTCTTGTCGCAGCCGGGCAAGCTGATGTTAGCATCGTACCATTGACCGTTCATGACAGTCTCAATACTATCGGCGATGATTTCTCGGCTCTGGAGCGAGTATCGCATACCGGTAGTACCCATGGAGATACCGTCAGAGACACCAATGGTGTTGAAGCGGTAGGGGATGAGGCCGGCCTTGGCGACAGACTCCTTGACGATCGCGGAGAGGTCCATCAGGTGCATGTTACAAGGGTTACCCTCATACCAGACAGACGAGATGCCAACCTGGGCCTTGTTCATGTCATCCTCAGAAAGGCCAGTGGCGTAGAGCATGGCCTGGGAGGCGCCCTGGGCCTTGGGCTGGGTGATGGTTGCGGAGACCTTGTTGATCTTGTCATCGGCGGCGCGGACGGCAGAGGTGGACAGGAGACGACTGTAGGGAAGAGAAGGTTAGTGAAAATTATAGCAATCATCATTGACGATTGGTATGCGCGCTGTGGATTATGGGTGAAGGTGAGCTCGACATACCCATGGCTCCTCGAAGAGAGGGGGAGAGCTCCGAGAGCTCTCGACCGTAGGCGCAGCGACCGGGAGAGCATTGCGACGACACAACAGATCAACCAGAGCCAATTGAGGCCTTGAGGGTGAGTTTAGACGTATAAGAATGAACCTCCTTGACGCTATTATCAACAAGCGATCCCAGAAAGTCCCAGGTCAAGACGATGGATGGATTGACTCTTACGAGTTGTGAATTTCTTTCGGTGCTTGCTGCGATGTCGGCTAGCCTTTTTACCAAAATTTCCCACCTTCCCTGTGATCTTCCCTGTGACCTTGGCGCTCCTCCCCGCTGGAACGCTCCCCGCATGACAATTCGGCCACCATGATTGGATCAGGAGCTTAGGGAGGGCCGCCTGCGGCAGCCACTTGCGCTGCCAAGTCAGCGTCCGGGGAAACTGCTTCAACTCCGGCTGAGCACCCTCGCCACTTGCCCTCCGCTCTCACCTCAGTATTACGATTGAACCGCGATACAAAACGGACAATTGTATTAGCCTCCGAATGGGTTGCCGAGGCATCCATATCTGCATCTTGCTATATCTTTATAACTAGTAGAGCTTTCTCTTTGTCAAGATCCATAGTTTATATGTTCACAACGTAGAGAATTAGAGAGTCAGAGACTCCCAGTTACCTTTGCCAGGTATTTTGTTGCTGAGAACGATACCAGCGATCCATAGCTGGTACAACATCCTGGGCAACTACATAGACGTCAAAATAAACAAGGTAGTGAAGACTTAATATTCTACGAATGGATCTCTAAAGAAGGTGGTCATTTTGTTCTATTCCTCGAAACTACCACGATGTTGTTACGGATCTGCTTCTGGTTTGGTCAACATGTGGAACTTAAGATGCTCGTGGGGACTTACCGTGCAGTCAAAGCCTAAGTCTACCAACAGACCGTCATCTTCAACCAGTTAGAACCCGCTGATTCATCAGACTCGGGGTCTTGCTTCACGCCCTCAGCATAGCCAACTCTAAATCAACCAATGCCTTCTTCATCGCCTCGGAAATGCCCTCAATGTTCTCAAACGAGAAGATGTCAAAGTGATGCCCCTCAATGTCCACCACCTCAGCAAACAGGTCCTTGTCATAAACATCCCACCCGAGGTTCCGCTCATCACGGGTCAAATCCACCATGCTGACATTGTTTCCGTTCATGGGCACCATCTTCTTGGCCCTGAGCATGACGATGCGAGGTCGTCGTCCCGCGGAATCTTGGTCCCAGACGGGGCAGTTCCACGTCTGGATCATGCGCCGTCCGTCGGCCTTGGCGAGGTCAGCGAGGATCTGGTTCTTTGTCTTTCCTTCCTTGGAGTTTTCGTCTTCGGTAAGCTTGGCCGACTTTGAGCGCCCAACCGGATAAACGGTGTCGACCATGAGGATGCCGATGACTTCCACGCCGCTGTCCTTCTTGTCGAGCTGCTTTGCCATTTCGAGACTCAAGTGTCCACCCATGCTCCATCCGCCAAGGATGATTCGCACCTTTCCATCCGCGTTGCGTCGTTTGGGGAACTCGGGCTCGCTGATGGCCTTCTTGATGAAATCGCAGTACAGACTGGCCATCTCAGGAATGCCGCCGTCAAAGGGCTCTCCGCTGTGAAAGTTGGGGTTGTGGATACCGTAGACAAGGCGAGACAGAGGGTTCAGACAGTGGTAGGCAAATGTCGTACCGCCGCCGTCGTGGATGAGGAAGACAGGGACAGAACAGCCGCTGGCGCCGGAGCTGCGCCAGTCTGCCGGCTGGATGAGTTCCGGGTTTATGTCCATGTCCGAGCGGGATGCGTTGAGTGAGGTGAGTTGCGATACCAAGCTCTATGCAAATCTCTCAAGACGAGACGGGCTTGAGGTTGATGTACGGTCAAGATAAAGTCATGGGTGGATCGTGAGTATATATCTCGAAAAATATGTGCAAACGACCAAGGTCGCCCGGCAAACAATAATTCGCTCAATGGCAAGAGCAAGTTGAAAGCGCTTCTCTAGAGAAGGGAACACAAACAGGGAACAAAAAGAATAATGGCCGATTCAACAAGGAATGAGCAATAAAGGAGATGATTGCAGCATCATGCTTGGCCTTGTAAAGCTGGTGCTACCACGCGATTGCGGACCTTTGCGGTGTGGGTACCGGCGGTGAAACCCGGACAGCCCTATCGGAGACGGGGCCAGAGTCGGAGGCTGGCCGGCGGGATAGCTTGATAAGAAGCAGAAAAATGTCGGGCTTGTGCCAATGAATACACCAAATTTCTTGATATTATACATGTAGATGGTATCACGCTATTCTTCAGACCTTGGTTCTGTTGCGGACTCAATCTTGGGGTCCGCTAGATATCCCTGCAGCCTCCAGAGGAGCAGATGTAGGCTTCTCATGCTCTTAGTCCTCCAGTGACTCAACACCACAAGCTCCTGATCGCGGAACACCGCAGCCCCGTCTCTCAACCTCTGCATCTCCTCCTCTCCCAATAGATAAACCAAATCGTGAACAACCATCTTTCTACCACGCGCAACATCCAACGTCGCGTATCCAGCCGCCACACCCTTCGACTCCTTCGGTATCCAGAGTACACACCCGCGGCTATGAACATCCTTTGCCTCGTCCCAGCTAGCACACGGCTGGACAAACTTGTACACTGGGCTGTCGGGCGCCTTATCCTCTGGGCTTTTGCTCCGGTTGCCGCGTTGGATGAGCGCATTGACGGCCTCGCGTCGTAACATTGCCAGAAGGAAATCGCCCATATCGGGCCGCCAGACTCTTGTCGTTGTTTTCGTGTTTGCCCCCATGCCGTGACGCATAGCAGACAGTTTACCCAAGGGCCTTTGGCCAATCCTCGGCTTCCCTAGAATATCGATCATACTCTTGCGCGCAAGGATGTACGCCGCGAATGGCGCTCGTCGAGGTCTTCGATCTTCGTCTATCGTCTCTCGCGTAGTTTCGGGGTCCACCGGTGAAGCTGGACTGGGAGGGTGTTGTGTCGCATTGAACTCCCTCGTGGCGTTGCTTCCCTCGTATCGGCGTGCTTCGCTCTGAGAAGTTGATTTAGAGTGAGGTAGGGTGAGATTGGGGTCATGCCACGGCATAACATTCTCAATCGCGAGATTGCCCGGCACCCACCATGCACTGTCCTCATTGGGGTCCGGATGCTTCACCAGCTCGAAGTCTTGGTAAAAATACCTCGGGAGGAAGCTGTTTGAATTGAGGCACCTCCTTGGGGGAGTCATGAGTGCTTCCGCTAATTACAAACTTAGTCAATACTCCCGAATGTTAGTCATGATGCCTACCAAATGGGTTGTTGGACAGCCTCTTCCGGAACTGTCCCGACACCTTTCCAGGCTCGTTCTTTTTCTGCCGTCGCCTGGCCTTCATCCACACTGGATCCATGATGGGAGAGATTGGTAGCGATCCTGTTGCCGTTGAAACGGTCTTTGCGCCGAAATCGATCCTAAGAGGATTGCCCTCCGCATCATGGCCGAGGCCAGACTCGACCTGCTGCACGAGCGCCTCCTTGGTAAGGGCGGATTTGTCGTAGGAAACCCATCGTCTCTGGCCCTCAATGCCCAGGCGGGTGACCGGGAAGCGGCCCGCGCAGGCCATCGTGCATCGTTTCATGGCGTATCGCAGGGTTATCGCCAATTCATTGCTGTTGTGAGTTGGTTGTGTTGTGTTGCGTGGCGCTTGGGAAATTTCCTAGGGTCTGGATCTTATCGGCAGTCGGAACATTATCGAGGACGCGCCGAGCTAGGTAGCTAGACTAGGTACTGTACCTGTACCCAAGCTTCCCCCACCAATTCCGGCCGCCCAGACCGTTCAACTTCACAACCTAAGAAGCCTTCCACCAAAATGCTCCTACGACCAAGAACATTGCGCGTACTGCGTGGTGTGTCGCAGCAGCATGTGAGAGCTTTTGGCTTCTCCAGCTCTTCTGCGCCGGCATCAACGCCGCCAATGGCCAACATTCCCATGCCCTACATTGAGGAGTCGTCGGTGAGCTCAGTGGTCACCTCTCGTGCAATTGCTCGCCGCTAACAGTCTTAGGCCGCTGGCAGGAAAACTTGTTCGTTCGATCCCATTGTCGCGACGAACTTGAAACACTGATCAACCGTAGGGGACATCTTTTCCAAGCTACTCCAGGTACACATCGGCCACAGCCATCATGACCTCGAATCCCGTGTTGACGTAGCCAGGAACGCATCATCTGCCTCAATGGCGAAGTCAACGATTACATGTCCGCTTCGATCGTCGCCCAGCTTCTATGGCTCGAGTCCGATACCCCCGATAAGCCCATCACGATGTATATCAACTCGCCCGGAGGCTCTGTCACTTCAGGTACGGTCGTTCAGCCGCAGTTGTCGGTCGATACTCACAATAAGCTCAGGAATGGCGATTTACGATACTATGACATACATCAAGTCTCCTGTGTCAACCGTCTGCGTCGGTGGCGCGGCATCCATGGCCGCGGTTCTTCTAGCGGGAGGTGAAGCGGGCAAGCGGTTCTCGCTCCCTCATAGCTCCATCATGATCCACCAACCTCTCGGAGGAACTCGAGGTCAGGCGTCAGACATTCTGATCTACGCCAACCAGATCCAAAAGATACGAGAGCAATCGAACAAGATTATGCAGTATCACCTCAACAAGGCCAAAGGTCAAGACAAGTACACGTTGGAGGAGATCAACGACTTGATGGAGCGAGACAAATACCTGTCCCCGGATGAGGCTCTCGAGCTGGGTGTTATCGACGAAATCCTGACTAAGCGACCTGAATTAGAGCAGGAGAAGAAGGATGGACAATCTGGTGCACCCAAGACGAGCTAGGCTTGTGGGTCGAGGGTTGAAGGATGGAGAGGGCGAATGATATAGTGACGGTGGGCATGTCGCTGAACTGAGTTAGAGCATATCCAGGGTCGTCGGTCTTTGCGCCGACTCCTTGGTCAAGTGTTTTTGTACAACTAGATGTCGGTATAGCTGACAATATTTACCGCTTTACGTTGACTCAGTTACACCATGACAGCTTAGGCGAATGAGGTTCAACGTTGCAGGTTAAGGACTAATAGCAAAGGCATGGGCTGTAACAATTGTCACGTCGATCCTTGAAGAAAACAGCGCACTCAGGCAGCGGATGCCCCAACTCTGCCGTTAGATTGGACGAGAATGGGACAGTGGTTGACTTGTATGTAAGGAACAGAGTGGACCGTCCTCCAGTTCATGGCGTCTTACGCGGTTACGGGATTTGGATGTTGTTTATGAGGTTAGTGATGCAGGGTAACCCAGAGCCTCAATTATTGGGGCTGGTAGAGATATCGAGTTGTCTATATCAACGATTCAATCAAAGAACTTTGCCTCAGTGAAGACCTTAAACCAACCTTGTCTCTATCCAAGGGGGTCAACCCTCATCATGCCTCTCAAGGTTAGGAAAATGCCGGTATCCAGATCAACGCAGCTAACGAGGCTTGACGCCATGTCTTTATCCACAAACCCCACTAAGCATGCCCCGCGATGCCCCTCCATGTCGCGGCGTAGGTTTTGGAGGGAATCCTTAAAACGAATTGTTCCCTGAAGATCATCGAGAAAGATCAGCAAGAATTTTGGGGTTTCCTCACCTCTCCTTTCCCTATCTCTTGCACCGTGCACATAGCTCAAAATGGAATACGATACCAAGACCCGTAGGTAATTATTGAGCCCGCGGCAAGCTGCGACTGACTGCTCATGTAACAGCCCAATCCGTTACCAGCGACCCCAAGTCGTTCGCCAGCGACTCGGTTCGACAGCGATGGCCCATCATTCTGGTGAGAAGGCTGAATATGACTCATTCTTATATAGCAACTGACTTTCGCCCAGACCCAATCCATCGACGACGTCTACCGAGCCGTCTCCAAGACCACCGACCCGGAGGCGCTAGCAGAGGGCAAGAAGATCATTGAGCAGCTGGCTACTCTTAAGTACGAGGTCGAGCACGACCGCAAGCTCACGTGAGAATATCCCTCGCAGAGCGCCAGGAGGACCCCGAACTGACCCTCTTAGCCCCATCCCCGACGATGGTTTCACTGATGAGGTCAATGCCTACAACAAGGAGGTCGAGGCCCTCGGCCCCGATGCTCACTGGTACGACGTCCCCTGGCTCTTCTCTGAGTGCTACATGTATAGGTGGGTAGGAAACTTGCGACCATTCTCCAGCAAGACCAATGCTAACAGCCAACAGACGCATGAGCACCTTCTTCCGGCTGACCAAGCACTGGAAGTCCTACGATATGTTCGCCCGCCAGAAGATGGATACCTTCCGATCATCACGGCCAGCCGTCCTGGAGCTCGCCAGCAAGTATAAGCAATTCGTGGAGCAGCTCCGTGCGGACAAGGATTCCACCCACGACACCAATGCCGAGAAGCTCCTGTTCACAGAAATGTTCGAGATCTGCCTCTGGGGCAACGCCACCGATCTGTCTCTGCTCACAAACTTGACTTACGACGATATCCAGAAGCTCCAGGGTGCCGAGGCCCGCAAGGCGGCCGAGAAAAATATCCTGGTCAACGACCTCCCCAAGGCGTATGAGATCCTCAAGAAGGCGCAGGCCGATGGCAAGAAGGAGCGCCGTGTCGACTTTGTCCTCGACAATGCTGGCTTTGAGCTGTATGTTGACATGATCCTGGCTGGCTACTTGCTTTCTTCTGGTCTTGCTACCCAGATCGTGTTGCGACCCAAGTCCATCCCATGGTTCGTCTCCGACGTACTACCAAGCGACTTCGCTGGTCTACTCAACGCCGTCGCCAACCCTCGCGCTCTATACGAGACTCCTTCAGAGGATGAAGATCTTCAAGGAAAGACCCCTGAACCTCTCTCTGATGAGGCCGAGCAGGACCTCAAGTTTCTCTTCCAGGAGTGGGCCACATTCCACTCGGAGGGTCAGCTCATCCTCCGCCCCAACCGATACTGGACTGCTGGTGGCAGCTTCTGGCGGCTGCCGGCTGAGAACCCCGAGCTTCACGAGGAACTCAAGCCTGCTGAGCTTATCATCTTCAAGGGCGACCTGAATTACCGAAAGCTGACTGGCGACGTAAGTTACTCTTATTACTTGGCAAGACGTAACACTAACAAAGCATTAGGCTTGGTGGCCTGCTACTACCCCCTTTACTGAGGCTCTCGGCCCCATGGGTCCCTCATCTGGCCTCAACGTCCTGTCTCTGCGAACCTGCAAGGCTGACGTTGTCGTCGGTCTCCCTGAGGGTAAGGATGAGGAGCTCAGGAAAACCGAGGGCGGGGGTGGTGATACCGGTGCTCGACGATGGGCTTGGCACGGCAAGTGGGCCGTGGTGTGCCTCTCTCAGGGTCATTAAAAAGTGCTTTTATTGCGGGATCTTGATGATCTTGTTTCTTGTTGATACGATGGAATGATAGACGTGATGATAGACTTATAGAAAGACAGGGTAGAGATGGAACAATCCACATCCCGAGATGGGGCTTGGTCCTCGATGAGTAAGATGAGTCGAAATGATCTCGGAAACGCCCCACGGTAGGATTCTCATCCCTGCCCTGATCTTACACCTTCCTCGTGATTTGATTCGCCAGTGTTGTGCCACTTGCATGACTGCAGGCCGTTTGATGTTGAGATTACGTATGGAGCGGGCGGTCGAGATGGATCCTTTAAGAAGCTGATAGCCCCCGAGTCCTGGGAATGAAACCCTGCGCTCCATCTTAGGTGATCTGACTCGACTTGGGAGGAGCACTATCTGTTGTCATGGGAATCCTCTTCTCCCGTCCGGGACTCGAGTCCTACCCGGACGGAGCATACCAAGTTGGTGATATCTCGTCCCTCAACAGCTCTTCCATCAAACCGCATCTCGGCCACAACACGGGCTTGTACGGCGACATCTCAACCACAAATCTCCCACCTATACCCTTTGAATGGATCGTCTCCCCCGATTTAGACAAAGTCACTAATTCATGTCCCAGTGGGGCACACATTCTCACGTTCTTCGGCGTTACGGAGGTTGTTATTAGTGTTCTTATGCCCATCGTCGGATATCGTCCGTTGATACACTACGTCTCACGAGGATGGCTCGGCCGACGTATCAAGAACTCGGTCGCGCTGACATGGACTGTCACTTTTGCGTGCCAACTTACCGCCAACGCCATCATCGCGGGCATGGTCGGCAACACGCCTGGCTATGGGCATCTGAACATGCTGCACATATTCACTGTGTACATGACCCGGCCACGCTTCCACTTCATCATATTAGCCCTGCTACGCAGTCTCGTCGGTATAAAGCGTCCACGCGAGTGGGACAAGACGACCTTCATCAAACGTCGACTCGATGAACGCGTCGAATTTCCCTACGCAGACGCCTACCTCACCACCGTCGTCTCCGAGATGCTCATCCTCATCATCTCGGCCATCTTCACAGGCGTCACATGGCACCGTTACCCATCCTCAGAACTGAACTCCCGCGAATACATGGCCGACCACGTCAGCTTCGTGTCAAGCGCACCAGGCGTCATGCTCCTCTGTCTACTCGCCTTCGTACCCATCTACAAGCGCTACGGCGATGCATTTCCCATAGAGGGAAGAAGATATGAGACGGGCAGGCATTGGGGTGTGACGGTGGCGCAGGACGGGACGGCGACGCTGGGGGTCAAGGAGAAGACGAGGAAGAGGGTTGCTGCGAAGAGGATTGGGAGTGCAACTGCGGCGGCGGTGCTTATGGGGTATGTTACGTTGGTGCAGTGGGCTTATTGGACGAGGCTTTTGGAGTTGCCGGGCGTTTTGTAAGTGAAGTGTTGGACGGTGGAGAGTTGAGCTGACTTGTGCAGGTTTTGTCCGCCAAAGATGACGGAGACGGGGATTGTTTGGGCGGTCTTTACGTTGATCGGTGAGTTCGTCGAAGACCAGGTCTTGGTGAGTGACTGACGCATGACAGGTGTGTTGGCTGGGGCTGCTTCATGATATGGCCCTCGGCGTGGACGTGGAATGTTGAACGACTTATTCCTCACTCTTGAAGGGCGCATGTGGATCACTCTGCGGGATTGATGATTTTGAAGATTCATGAGAGGACGAATGCTCCGCTTGCTGTGGTGGAGTGTGTGAAGCTGTAGTGATTTGAGTCGTGGGATAGGATTGCAAGATGGACTCTTGTGTAGTTACAGTTGCATAACATCGCACTCGCATTCTAGGTACGAAGATTGCTTGACCTTGACAATGCATTATCTTGTTATATAATCCATGTCATCAGAACCACGGGTCCACTGTTCAGGAGATGGATAGAAGTGTGGCCCCGTTCAGTATCTTCCAAGTTGAAACTTCGAGGCTCCGTCATTATGGGCATTCCTTATTTAATTTTCATTTTCTAAACCTCCTCTCAGACAGTTACATCAGCAAAAGAACACGGTATCTACACAGTAGATGCATTTCAAATGACCCAATGCCACACAATGCATCAACCTTACTCAGTATAAGCCTTTTGACTGCATACAATATGCACCTCAAGGCATCTTCATCATGCCATGTGGCTTCGGACTCCTCTTGACGGCGAGTGCCAAAAAAAATGGCGGTCGCTTGCTCTCGTCACAACTTTCTTTGACCTTGGCATCATCAGTCGGCTCCACGACAGCTCTTCATCTTTCAGTCGTACAGCCTGATCTTCTTCGAATGATCTCACGATAATCAACATAGTCCCCGGTTTCGACATCCAGCAAGACTTTCTGGGTCGCCCTCTACCGCCGTTGCCTCCAGATCCGCCTCCGCTTGCTTCATCCGCCAGAATCGTTAGTACTTCTCTGTCTCTTATAACACTACAAATCAAGATCGCTGATTCGATCATGGGCTTAGATGGCTATAAACGTCAGGCCAAATGATCAGGTCTTGCTCCTCCATTGGGATGGTCGCGTCGAGCCTGTGTTCTTGGGGACTTGCCTCACAGTCAGTCATCGCCGTCGTACAAGCCTCTCATCACAGTCAGCATCTAACTTTAGTCATTCGCAGTGCCGCTTACCTGGCCATCGAGATACGAGATGCCAGGTGCGGGTACTGAACCTAGCGCTTTTACAGTTGCAAACGAATGTCAGACGGGCGAGGGAACTCGTGCAGGAATTGCAGCTGCAGCAGACGAGGCAACAGCTATCGGCGGAGGAACTGCTGCTGGAACTACAACATTTACACTACCTACTGGACTTTTAACCGCAGCCTCCGCAGCAATCAGAAGAGCCATGGACAGCCTAAGTAGTCGCTGCTAGAGGACAGGGGTTGAAAAGGGGGGAGAATTGCGGTATGCATACGGGAATGGCTCTAGGTCGTCTGCCTATTCTGGAGATGGCTGTTGGAAGTAGCACTGTTCTGACTTCTCGGGCGTGGTCAATGTCGTCTCTGGAACATGGGCTCTGTTCAGCTAAAAGAGTTGGACTGCAGTTTACGCTGGGACAACCACAGACATCCAATGGATGCAAAGCGCGTGTTTATTCAATGCTTACCTATGTATACAAGTAGCATTCGTGGTTGGTTGTCTAGGCTAGTATTCATCTGCCCAAATTCACTCGCAGATTTTCTGGTTGGCGGTTATCCCGAGGTGGTTATGAGTCGTACTTGATTTCCGTCTCCTCAGGTTATCGGCCAACAGCAAACCTCTGTGTACAATATTGGACCAACTCTCTCTTCAATGCATCATTTCCCCTTCAAAGACGTCTCGACTTGGCCAGGCTGATCTCCCCTATCCTCCTTCGCCTCGGACTCTCGTCTCGCTTTAGTGGCAGCAACTTGTGCTTCGATCTCGGCGGCAAGGGAACAGGGAGTTCGAGCACCAGTGCTGTGAACGCGGTTCTAGTTGCGGAAATGTCAGTACTCCTCCCTTTGTGGAAACTTGGTGATAGACAAGTGTACAAACCTGATCAGGCTGGAGTCGCCCGTCATGGCAGTGGTGTGGACATGCCTGCGTGCTGGGGCGAGCGGCGAGGCATTCGTGCTTGGTGATCAGAGACTGAGGTGCTTCTGCTCTTTTGTAAGTTACTTGAAAGAAGTACAGGGGTATCTCGAGGGGGAAGAAGGGGGCGGACCGGCCGTAGTGCCTTGTAGAGGCCCTTCGCCTTTGGCTTCCGGGGAGGAGGCGGCGAACTGGTTGACAACTTCTCGAGTAGGCATGATCAGCAACTTCAGGACTAAGACAAATGAACAGTCAAAGATTTTGTAGGAGTTCAACTTTGTCACCTTTAGGTTAATTATTGGCGAATGGAGTTTGTATGTTTCGCGGCTCCTCCTCTAGAAAGGAGTGATGTGCCGTCCGACTTGTCTGCGTGATTCTTGTTCTGACGTCATTCTCTTGATTGATTGATACTAGCAATGAAGGGGCTCTATCTATTGAAGTACGACGGATCTTATAAATATCAGTGGGTTGCACCTGTCAACGGCCCCGAAGTCGTATGGCCAAATGTAGGGTAAACCACTTCGGTGTAAGCGGATTCAGTAGAAGTGAAAGCAGGGGGCTCAGGGCCTGCATCCGGCACTTGAACTTGAGATACGTTTAGAAGTTGCAATTACTGGCTGGTTTAATCAATAATGCAGTCTGAGATGAGAAGCCCGCAAGCACAATGTCAACACAAGAAGGCATTTATTCACTGCCCGGTTGAGATAACTGATTCGTTCCCGGCTACCGACAGCCTGGACCCTGCTAAAGTTAACCTGAGCTAGGGGTTTAGCTTGCAGGATTAGCGGTTCAGAGTCCCCTGGTATGAGCTTCCATGCCCCGCAAAATGCTCAATCAGCATCAGGTGACAGTGCAACTTCAATTGAGGCTCCGACTTGAACGCGCTCCGAATTAAAGCGTGCCGAAACAAACATCCTTCAGACCGCGGCTGAAAGAATTGTCGCTTCAGGAGCGCCCTCTTTACACAGCCAGTCCTGATGAATGCAAATGGCGGAAGACCTCTCATCCCACGGCTTCCAAGCGGCATGTCTCCCCAGGATTACACTCCGTCGCCTTCGCGGCCTGCGACATCGGGGAGAAGATATATCCGTTCACGTGAGGGATGCTTGACATGCAAGTACGTGTGGCTATGGTGTCGTCGTGTTTTGTGTGATTGACCATTTGAGCAGGCGGAGAAAGGTGAAATGCGATGAGCAGAGGCCACGATGCTCTCACTGTGAAAGACTCAACATGGAGTGCAAATGGCGCCCTCAGCAACGGTCAGCAACTCAGAGGAGGCATCCTACCACGGAGATGAACAACCAGCAGCCGGAGCAGAACCTCTCGCCTGCCACGGAACTATCGCCTGGAAACTCTGTGTTTCAGCCCGTGCATGCGGTCGACGAGGTGTTCGACTATGCGAGCTTCATGTGGGACTCGGGAGATTTCTGGCAGCAAGTTCCCCCAGATATGAACCAGAATCCGGGGTTGGAGGCGCATATGCTGGTAGGTTTATAGTAACGCAGACAAGGCTGCGAGGAACAAGAAGTTGACATGTTGTGTAGGCGGCGCATTCACAAATTACATTTCCAGATAGGACAGCCTTTGCAAACCCCTTTCCAGCGCCCTCCCTCACGCAAAGCAATGACAGCCAGGACAGAACCATGTTGCCCCAAGGAAACGGAAGCGACAAGTTGATGGAGTTTTTCGCCAATTCCGTTAACCCACCAATTATCGCCGAAGTGGAGACGCACAAGAAGTGGCTTTCTATGCGGCAGGCTGTTATAGAGATGGCAAATGTCTCCTCGATGGTGCGACATGCGATCCTGGCTTTCTCAAACGTCCTCCTTTCTCGGAGAGACGGCACATGGACCACGAGCGATCTGAACCACTACGAGTACGCTGCGGCAGAGGTTGCTAGTAATGATGGCACGCCCGTGACTGAGCATAGCCCTGCCCGTGAATACCTACTCGCGGCCCTCTTCTTTCTCAGCTATATCGATATTCTCGAAAGCCGACTGGAGGCGGCACATTCGAACCTCAAGCGTGCCTATTTGCTGTTTCAAGGTAGCAGCAAGACTAGCTTTACCTCGATTGAGAAGCAACTGCTTTTATGGATTCGACTTCTTGACGGGCGAGCGGTATCGGCAGGTGGCGACGGCCTGTTCTTAACCAAGGACGACGAAGTTCTCTTGGTGGAAGCATCACCTGCGAGTTTCGATGGGGAAGCCGACGAAATTTCCAAGCACGACGCTACAGAGGATATCGAGGATGTGCTGTTCCAAGTGCTATATCAGCCCGGCGTTGTATTCTACCAAAAGGTCCAGAGTTTCATGGGCAGAATCTCCAAGATCGACCCATGGCATCGTTCGCGAGGCACCGTTGAGGATGAGACAGAGGTCATGAACATCGGTGCCGTGATTGCGGCCGACCTGCGGACCTTGTACGAGCAACGTCCCCCGCTGATGGACTTTGCCGTGGCAGGCAAACTGACGGAACCTCACGTCTCAAAACACCTGGCCTTTGTCATCACTCGTGCATTCCGCACATACCTATCCAATTACTACGCCAGTAAAGTCCACTTACACCGGGTGGCCTACAAGAGCCTTCCGCTGACGAATGAGGCATCCGAGGCACTCGACCAGATCCGCAAGCTGGCGCGCCAGATCGTAGCGGATCTGGAGCCCGAGGATACTCTCCCTGTCAACATGCTGTGGCCACTGTTGATGCTGGGTGTCGAGGAACAAGATCCTAACGAGAAGGTCTGGATTAAGACGCAGATCTTGAAGATGGAAAAGGTTGCTGGCAATGCGCGCATCACCGCGCAGGTGCTTGACGAGGTTCAGGCGAGACAAGAAGCCGCCAAGGCGCGGATGGATATCCGGGCTGTCATGCACGCCGTCTTCAACTCGTGCTTTGCGATCGTCTGATTGCATGGAGAATATTGAAGTCAACGATTTCGGGCGGCATGCGATGGCCATACCTAGGAGCATTTACCCGACCAAGTGATGCTGTTTCCCTCCGTCTGAAGCCGGCAGAAGATTCCTGTCACCCCAGAATCCACAACGGCATCGTTTGTGGCGTCGACGACCCCCAAGTGCCAACCCACTCGGCTCCGAGGCATCCCAAGAGATTGAGATGCATCTGCCATGCATGCGACTGGGCTTGGTCACCCCTGCTTGGCCACCCCTGCTTGGCGCTCGGCTCGACTCTCGACGCCCCACACACACTCTTCGTGCCGATCGGGTGTGGTTGAGATCTCCAACTTCCCCGCATGAAGCTATGATAGCGCAGGCGTGAGAGACGGGTTGTACGAAAGCTCGCGAGTCAATGTTTCTACCGTCATGTCGTTGATTTTGGACGTGGCATAACGCCGCTGGAGCTTGATGAGGCCACCAAAGAGGAGTCCTACCCTGGCGAAGTTGAGAGTGGGAACAAAAACGATGGAATAAGTCAGCGCTGGCCCCACGAGAGCAGCTGGTCTTTACTCTCCACCATCTTCTCAACTTCCTTTCTCCTCAGCCCGCAGACTTTCTTGAACATTCTGCATTTTCTGGTGTTGGTTTTCTTCTCTCTGACATACCCTCCAATCATTACCTAGACAAGATGGGCTCAATCGCTGCGACGAAGGGCAAGGCCTTTCCTCCTGGAATTCACGTCCCATGTCTCACTTGGTTCAGTAATGATGCGGACCAGGAGATTGACTGGGATCTTCAGAAGAAGCACATTGAGTTCCTGGTGATCTCTGGTCTTGACGGAAGTACGTGAAACTTGGGCAGTCCTCCGATCGCTGGCTAACGTACTATCCAGTCGTCATTGCTGGAACAAATGGCGAAGCCGTAACCCTCACAGCCGCCGAAAAGTCGCAATTGGTACGGACGACACGAGAAATTGCGACCGTCGCTGGTCGCCCAGACATGACTATCACACTGGGCACCTCCTCGCAATGTACACGAGAAGTCATCAACGAGACTCGACTGGCAAAGGAAGCAGGCGCTGACTTTGTCCTTGTCCTGACGCCCAGCTACTTTCACTTTGCCATGACACAAGATGCTATTTTGGCATTCTTTGACGAGCTGGCCAACGCGAGTCCCGTCCCTGTTGTCATCTACAACTTCCCCGGCGTTGTCGCTGGACTCGACGTCAACTCGGAGATGCTGGAGGGTCTAGCCAAGCACCCCAACATTGTCGGCGTGAAGCTGACATGCGGAGGTATTGCAAAGGTGGCGCGCGTGGCAGCCCAGTACAAGCCCGAGGACTTTTCTGCTCTTGCTGGCCAGAGTGACTGGCTTGTTCCCGCCATGGCCGTTGGAGCGACGGGAACAGTCACGGGCGTTGCGAACCTGTATCCCAAGACCTGCATGCAGATCTACGACCTGTACAAGGCTGGCAAGACAAAGGAGGCCGAGGCTGCGCAGCTCAAGCTGGCGCAGATGGAATGGGGGTTTGCCAAGGGCGGTATCAACGGTACCAAATGGGTTGTGGCCAAGCTGCGAGGATACCCACTTGAGAGTTGCCACTGCCGGCGGCCGTACCCCGAGTATAGTGATGAGAGCAAGAAGGATTGGATTCTCAAGGTTGTGGAGCCACTGGTGGAAGTTGAGAATAGTCTTGGCAAGAGGGGTGTGGATATCTAGAGGCTGATATAGAGGAGACAGGTTGGATACGTTATGATAGATGCTTGATTGACGGCGCCATGAAGGCACGCGGAGTGAATCATGTGCGTATTATTGAACAGACGGCTTGACAGTGGACATTTGTAAAGAGAAGGGCTATGATTTGAAACGACACGGGCCCTTGCTGTTGACACTGCTCTTGGGAATGGAATTCCAAACTCATATCCTTACCATTGATTCCTATCTCATCCAAGATGCATGAAACATTGTTAACAGCGTGTCCTTCAATGCGCAATCATGTTCAAGTCTTGTGCGTGAGTTGTGAAGCAGCCGTGTCCTGAATAGATCGAGTCAGCTTTCATCGTGAGTTGTCTCCCTCGCGAGTCGCACCGCTTCATGACTGGCGATGGTAAGTTCAATGCCATTGTTAAAGCCTAGATATTTCCCCAAACCTGCCCGAAGCAAGAGTCATGAGTTACCTAGACTGCCAAATAGTCTAATTATCCCGTCATCGGTTCCTACTCGCCCGAGAACCATCCCCGCATCGGCCAATTCCTCCAATCGCCTCCCTCGCTTGCCCTCGGCTCGCTAGTCGGGTCTTGTTCCCATCAACAACAAGCTCCCATGTCGACATCATGTGTTGACGATGAAGCCATGAGCCGACTGGCGCCTTATCCATCCTCGTGGGCTTATCCCCGGCTTCCATACCCCGGGTCTAACGTTAAGCATCTCCAACTTGTCTTATTTTCCTTGCTGCGAACCGGAAAAGCTCTACTCCACTTCAACCACACCATCCCCAGGTTTCTTCCCCACTCTCCATGTTCTGGTGTGGTTCAAGTGCCAGACTGAAGCGCGTCGGGTTCAAGCAAGCGACGACACACACCCCGGATTTTGCCAATGCAGAATCCCCGCATCTTGGGCAAACAGGCTCATGGGGTTGGTAGATGGACGTTGGGATAAATATCTGGCGTAGCCTCCTGCGGCGTGTCAAGTTATCTATCTTGCTGTCAGGTCAGACTTGGATCACCAAGACGAAACCAGCAGGGATCGCCACTACGGGCAAGTTCAATTGTTGATCGAGTGCTCTGCGACCACCTGGATTATTTCGCAGAACGTTGAGAACGATAGCCTCATCACCGTCATCACAATGGGTGGCTTCCGCGCCGTGGAAGATCGGCCAACGCCAAAGGAGGTGTATAACTGGCGACTCTACACCGAAGCGTCCGTCATTGCCACTGGATCCTTGCTGTAAGCCGCCTCATGAAACTCGCAGTGCTCGGTCTCTAATAGCGACAGGTTCGGTTACGATTCCGCCTTTGTTGGTACTACCATCGCCCGAGATAGTTTCAAGCGCGACTTCGGCATCAAAGCGAACGAGTCGGCCGACATCTCCAGCAACATCACTGCTACATTCCAGGCTGGTGCTTTCTTCGGTGCCATCTTTTGCTTCCTGCGTACGATTCGCCCCGGTTCTGGTCTAAGGAAGGCGTAAAAGCTGACAGAATATCCTGGGAATAGTGACCGAAAAGGTTGGCCGCAAGTGGGCTCTCCAGGCCAATGTGGTCGTTTTCCTCATCGGTGCCATTCTCATGACGGCTGCTACCCATCAGCTCTCTTATATCTGTGAGTAACCCCTCAGCCATAGCATGTCTACCATGTCTAACAGACCCAGACGCTGGTCGCGCCCTCACCGGCATTGCCTGTGGTGCCATCACCGCCACCGTCCCGAGTTACATTGCCGAACTCTCCATCGTTTCGATCCGCGGTATTCTCACCGGCCTCTTCGAAGTCGCCTACCAGATCGGTTCGCTCGTCGGCTTCTGGATCAACTACGGCATCAATCAGAACATGGACACCACCTCATCCACCAGCTGGCGCGTTCCCATGGCTGTGCAGATCATTCCTGCGGGTGCGCTCTTTGTCGGTGGCTTCTTCCTCCATGAGAGTCCTCTGTGGTTGATGCGCAAGAGCCGCGAGGAGGATGCGACTAAGGCGCTCGAGAGTCTGCGCAAGCTGCCGCGTGACCATACGTGTAAGTCATGTTCACAGAATGTCTTCTCATAGATTGGAACTAAAACCTGGCCTGCAGATCTTCAGGAGGACCTCGACATGATCCGAAGCCGTCTAGCCGACGAAGCTCTTATCGCCAGCAAGTACGGCAGTGGCTCATGGGCTCTCTTCCGTGGTGCTCTCTTTGAGCTGTCTCGCAAGGGCATGCGGAACCGTGTCCTCCTCGTCTTCTGCGCCTTTGCTCTGCAGAACATGTCTGGCGCTGCTGGTGAGGTTCAGATCCCTAAAGCCGCTTCTACGAGAAACTAACATACGCGTTCAGCTATCAACTACTACTCTCCCACCCTCTTTGGCTCACTCGGTATCAGCGATGTCGCTCTGTACACCGGCATCTATGGTCTGGTCAAGGGTTAGTTCGAGGAGCCCAATCGTCTATGTGGTATCCGCTAACTGAATCGCAGCCGTCGCATCAATCATTTTCTACGGCGCCCTCATTGATATGTGGGGACGACGCAACCCTACAATCATCTCGTCCGCCATGTGCTCTGTCTGCTTGTGGATTGTGGGCGCCTATGTCAAGATTGGGCATCCTGCTACCATCATCGCCGACGGCAAGGAACTTTCCCCTTCGACGGCTGCTGGTGGTAAGGCTGCGACGGCCATGATTATGATTTATTCTGTCTTGTAAGTCGCCCGTCTAAAAGTCTGTAAAAGCCCGTGTCTGACTTCCTTCCAGCTGGTCCTTCGGTCTCAATGGTATTCCTTGGATCGTCTCCGCCGAGATCTTCCCTGGTGCCCTGCGCACCTTGACTGGTACTTATGCTGCTTGTATCCAATGGTAAGGATTTCCAACAAGTGCGAGTACTTGGAATATTGACTGACTGTTCACGATAGGGTTACTCAATTCGCCATCACCAAGGCCCTTCCCTACATCTTCAAGTCCTTCGGCTACGGCACATGGTTCTTCTTCGCGTGCTGGATGCTCATTGCCTCCATCTGGGCCTTCTTTTTCCTGCCTGAGACCAAGGGCAAGACTCTTGAGGAGATGGACATTATGTTTGGTTATGTTCATGACCGAGCGCCAAGCCATCATAATGACATGGTCAAGGCTAGGAGCAAGGCCTCTGCGATTGAGCACTCGGAGGAGAAGGTCTGAGGGCGAGCTCAACTGCTCGGAGAGCGCTTGTCTCTTGATTTGAATGTCTAATTGGTGTATTACTCCAGCTATTTAGGGGAGACTTGGCGTCTTTGTTGAATGCTCTTGGTTGGGGG